>CAUYSK010000741.1:0-98278 GCA_963575035.1 Avahi laniger
AAAAAAGCCAAATACCGGCCAGGCGCAGTGGCTCATGCCTCTAATCCTAGCTCTCTGGGAGGCCGAGGCGGGCGGATCGTTTGAGCTCAGGAGTTCGAAACCAGCCTGAGCAAGAGCGAGACCCCGTCTCTACTAAAAATAAAAAAATTAATCGGACAACTAAAAATATATAGAAAAAATTAGCCAGGCATGGTGGCACATGCCTGTAGTCCCAGCTACTCGGGAGGCTGAGGCAGGAAGATCGCTTGAGCCCAGGAGTGTGAGGTTGCTGTGAGCTAGGCTGACCCCACGGCACTCACTCTAGCCCGGGCAAAAGAGTGAGACTCTGTCTCAAAAAGAAAAAAAAAAAAAAAGACAAATACCCTATGATTTCATTTACATGAGGTACCCAGAGCTGTGAAACTCATGAAGACAGAAAGAAGAAATGTGGTTTCCAAGGGCTTGGGGGAGGGGGAAGGGGGAGTTAGTGTTTAAGAGGCTCAGAGTTTCAGCGTTGCAAGATGAGAAAGGTCTGCAGATGGATGGTGGTGATGGTGGCACCACAATGTGAATGTACTTAATGCCACTGAACCGTACATTTAAAATAGTTAAAATGTAAATTTTATTTGTATTTTAGCATAATTTTTTTAAAAAGAGTAAAATGCTTGGACCAGTGCCTAGTACACAACCACACACTAGAGCAGAGACGCCAGACCCTGTCAGGAAGGTCTGCAAGGTCAAGACTCATTTCATACTGAAATTAAGGCATCACTGGCCTTTTTTACCGGGTTGACATTTCCCTGATAGTTCAAAAGCAAAGGTGGGGACTGCCGGTGCCTCACTGTCCTAGAAGCCATCATGTTCTCACCGCCACACCCTTGCAGCGAAACACTGCCAACATCACTCAAGAAAGTCTTTTTAAAAAAATTTTTTATTTCTGTAATCCTAGCACTCTGGGAGGCCGAGACGGGAGGATTGCTTGAGCTCAGGAGTTCGAACCAGTCTCAGCAAGAGCGAGACCCCTTCTCTACTAAAAATAGAAAGAAATTATCTGGACAACTAAAAATAGAAAAAATCAGCCGGGTATGGTGGCGTGTGCCTGTAGTCCCAGCTACTCGGGAGGCTGAGGCAGGAGGATCGCTTGAGCCCAGGAGTTTGATGTTGCTGTGAGCTGGGCTGATGCCACAGCATTCTAGCCCAGGCAACAGAGTGAGACTCTGTCTCGGGAAAAAAAATTTTATTTATTTACTTTCTTTTTAGAGACAGGGTCTTTCTATGCTGCCAAGGTTGGTCTCAAACTCCTGGGCTCAAGTGATCCTCCAGCCTTAGCCTCTCAAGTAGCTGGGACTACGGGCATCCGGCTAATTTTTCTATTTTTAGTAGAGATGGGGTCTAGCTCTTGCTCAGGCTGGTCTCAAACTCCTGAGCTCAAGTGATCCTCCCACCTTGGCCTCCCAGAGTGCTGGGATAACAAGCATGAGCCACCGCACCTGGCTGGATTTTAATATAATTGAGCATAAAAATTTCACTGATATAGTTTCAGATTCCAATCCTAACTAACCTTTAAGAAACTACCACTTGTCGAGTTTTGATTAGTATTAAAGAAGAATAGCCACAATTATTTGAAAAGGCCATTAACCACCCCCTTTCCAACTACATATCTGTGTAAGCCTGAATTTTCTTCATAAACTTCAATTAAAACAATATATTGCATCAGATTAAATGCAGATGCAAGTATGAGAGTCCATCTGTCTTACATCAAGCCAAGCATTAACTAAATGTGTAAACATATAAAACAATTCCGCTTTCTCTCTAATTTTTAAAAGTTATTTTTTCTAAACATATGTTAACACTAGGCTCGTTTATTATCATTTTAAATTAATTACACATAAATGTATGAATTTAAATTTATAGTGATGTAAATACTATAGATAGATATAAATCATATAAACAGAAGTTCTTTGGGGTCCTCAATAATTTTTAGGTGTGAAAAGGGGTCCTGAAACCAAAAAGTTTGAGAACCAGTACTCTAGCGTTAGTGCGGTGTATTATTATTCTGCACTAACCAGTATCAGACAGCAGGGGGCAGCAGAGGCGGCCAAATGAAGGCATCCCCTTCGCGTTTCCAGTTAAAAGGATTGAGCGCCTTCTGGGTGTGACCCATACCCTGTGCTGGCGACTCAGAAGCAAGGAGTTCATGGTTCAGGGGATAACAGACCTGGAAACTGCCAGTGGTGGGCTCTAGCGAGCCTCCAGAGTGCTATGAGAAGGCTGTTATTCCCACTTGCTGCCCAGCAGAGGGAAGGAAGCCCCCGGGATCTGGGGTCGGAGAGGACGGTGAAGCTTCCCAGCCTTTCCAGAAGGATCCTGATCAGGGCCCGGGAGAATGAGAAGGGAGGACAGGTATCATTTTTCATTAACTTAACAGAGACATTTCCCAAAGCCACCCCCAACCCCTCTACCATGTGAGAAGGGGCCTCCACCGATGTTCCTCACCTGCCGCTGGCCCCACTGTGCTCCTCACTCCCGGCAGAGTGCTGCCTCTCCCTCTTTCACACAGCTTTCAGCCTAAAGTCCTCCTCCAAAAGCCAAAACCAAAACCTCCAATGCCACCTCCCCCTCCAGCTGCTCCTGCCCTGCTCCCCACCCACACTGCTGACTCAGGGTCATTCCTGGGCCCCACCCCCTGCCCCTGGCCTCCTGTTGGTTTTCCTGCTTCGTCCTTGGTGGGCTGCACCCCCTCCCTGGGGCCACTCACCCTCTCATCCCAAAGGTTGTCCACTCCCAGGCCGTGGCGCCAAGCCCTGGCCCCTCTCCCGAACTCCAGACCTGCATAGCTCCTACAGGCCCCTCAAACTCACCATGCCCCCAAACCACGTCATCACCTTTCCCCACCCCTGCCACCTCAGGGCTCCCCACCCAGGAAATGGCCACCCTCCACCACCCCGCCAGGCCCAGCCGAGCCCTGGAAGGCACCCTGGGCTCCTCTCTCCCCCTTTACCCTCCAAGGACACAATCAGTAGTTCTTGCCTCTTTCCCTCTAAATGTTCTTGGATCCCCCCATCCCCCTGCGCCGGGCCTAGGCTCACGTCCTTGTCCCTCCTTGTCATCTGGACTCTTAAAACAGGCTCCCAATCTGTCTCCCTGCCTCACTCTCTTCTCCAAACAGTGGCCAGGGCCATCTCTGAAAAGCAAACCTGGCCTTGGTATCCCTGCTTACACCCTCCCCTGGCTCCCTCCGCCCTCAGCACAGATGCCAGCTCCAGGACCAAGACCTTGTGTGACATGTCCCCCCACCTACCTCTCTGGCCACGGACTTTCTTGACCTTTCTGCCTTGGTACTATGGAGTTGATTTTGGCCTCCAGACACATCCACTGCACCTCAGGCCTCACGGAGCGAACGCTGATCTTTCACTCCTCACCACCGCTGAGGGTGCACTATTTCATTCCCTTTTACACACGAGGAAGATTAGGCTCAGAGAGGGGAGGGGACGGGGCCAGCATGTGCCTCTGGCTCTCAAGCCCACAGCGTCACACCCCAGTGTCCTACATCCGATGTGTGCTCCAGCCCAGGCAGGTGATTTTCGACACCAGCCACCCCGGTGCCCCCATTTTGCCCCACCCAATACACACCGGAGCCACCACCCTTTAGGCTGGGCTGGGGCTCAGATGCTCACCCTGCCTGGGTGCCCTGGCCCCTCTCAGGGCCCCTCCTTGACCTCCTTTGGCAGTAAGTTGGGCCATAAAGTTTCTCCCGGGCGTGCTGGGGTAAGAGTGGCCCCAGCCCCTACAGTCCCACCATACGTCATTCGAGGCCACAGGGCCACTGGGGCACGGGAAGGCCAGGGAGGAGGAGGCGCCGGCAGGCTGGGGGCCCTCTGGATGTGCGTGGGTGGTGAGGACTGGGCTGGATCCAAGCCAAGCCTCCTGCTCCCCCTCCCGCTCCCGGCTTGTTAGTGCTCCCCATCCTCAGAATAAAGTCCACCCTCAAACCCCATCTGGCCCGGCTTCCATCTGCCCTCCAGCTCCGTCTTACTGTCCGACGCTCACTCAGGGCTTATGTGTATCAACACTATGCCAGGCACTCTACAAAAATTAACTCACTTAGCTGGGCGCGGTGGCTCACGCCTGTAATCCCAGCTCTCTGGGAGGCCGAGGCGGGCGGATTGTTTGAGCTCAGGAGTTCGAGACCAGCCTGAGCAAGAGCAAGACCCCGTCTCTACTAAAATTGGAAAGAAATTAATTGGACAACTAAAAATATATAGAAAAAATTAGCCGAGCATGGTGGCACATGCCTGTAGTCCCAGCTACTCGGGAGGCTGAGGCAGGAGGATGGCTTGAGCCCAGGAGTTTGAGATTGCTGTGAGCTAGGCTGACGCCACGGCACTCACTCTAGCCAGGGCAAAAGAGTGAGACTCTGTCTCAAAAAAAAAAATAAAAACCATTGTCTTCACTGCACAAGACATCATCCTTCCCTCTGGCCCAACTCTGTCCCTGCAGGGCCCGCTGAGCCCACAGCAGGGACTCGATGGCGGCACAGGCAGGCTCTGTGTGGCAGTGGCAGCTTCTGCCCTGGGGGAAGGTGGCTGTGAGAGCCCAGTGGCAGCGTTTCACACTGGGCTGCTCCGAGCACGGGCCCCTGTTGCTTTCTAAAGGCGTGTCCTGTTAAACGTGAACGTGGGCTTGGCTCAGGAGCCCCTTCCACTTACAGGGCTTCTGGGGCGGGTGGGGACAGGGGAGGGGGGATTGTGGGAGGGCACAGAGGAGAGGGAGGAGGGAGGAGGGAAGGGCGGGTCCCCAGGAGGGGAAAGGCCCCACAGGAGCCTAGCAGGGAGGTGTGGCCGGGGGTGAGGAGCTGCTCAGAACCCCTAGGTCCCCAACCCAGAGGCCCAGTGGCCTGAATTCACACCTGGCACCGGGAGCCCTGGGCTCTGAAGGCTGAACTACCCGGGAGGTTGGGTAGGGCTGGGGCGGGCGGAGCCGTGGAGTGGGGGCTGGGAACCAGTAGAGGAAGGGGACCAGACTGGAGGGTGGGGGCGAACAGGAGGCAGTGAGCACTTGGTGGGGGGCAGCTGCGCACCTGGAAGGGACCCAGGTGTGGCACCTGCTGGGGTAGGGGTGCCAGGGATGGCGGAAGGGACAGGTTCCAGGACCCAGGCGCAGAGCAAGGGCAGAAGCAGCGTGAGCAGAGGCAGCTGCTCTCCGGGGAGGGGCCCAGGTGCAGCACTTGCAGGGCAGGGCAGGGCGGGTCTCCAGGGCGATGAGGCCTCCCCCGGGGACTTTGCATGTCATTTCCCTGCTCCGCACCTGCAGCAACCCAGGGGCCGAGAGGAGGCAGACTTCGAGGTGGGCACAGTCGGGGCAATGGGGCCTGCACTGATGCCTGTGGCCCTGCTGGCTCTGCTGCTGTGGCCCGCGCCAGCCTGGGGCGCCCGGGATCCCGAGGTGTTCTGCGGAGGTGAGTGTGTGTCAGGGGGGCCTGGGGCTTCCAGAGTCCTGGCAAACCCCTCCCCAAGGGGGCCAGGCCATTGCACAACTATCTTTCCTTGTCATTCTAGCCAAGGTTACCCAAATGAGAAGCCCTTTGAGGTTACAGCTTGGTGCCACCCACCCGGGGTCCCAAGCTTGAGAGCAGCTGCTTTGCGGTCTCACCTGGGCTCTAGCCTTGCCTTTGTGGCTCCCTGGCTGGAGCGGTCATCTCTCCTCTCTGAGCCCCGCTCGAGCGGGCTTGGGGGCACTGGTTTGGACTGGGTTGGGGCTGGCACATGTCTGCCCCCGAGCCCTTTGCTGGCGTGTCTCACAGGGCTATTGGTTACAGGGCACCAGTTGTTTGAGAAGTGCACCCTCAGGTTTTCTGGATACAAGTTTGCCTTTTGGACTGCAGAGCTCATAGGCGGCTTCCATGAGGAGCACAGCCGCAGCCCAGCGGCTCTCTGTCCCGCCTGTTACCATGCGCATAATTAATAGCTTCAAGAGAAGCGGTGACCTCGGTGAGGAAGACCAGGGTAGAATGAAGAATGGCCTCGGGTTGCCCGGTTGTGGCAGAGACCACAAAGAAGCCGCTGCGGACACCCCGACAGAAGCATCTGGATGCTTCCATTGGCTCCGGACTCAGGGCGTCCTGGATGGAGCCCTCTGCTCCTGGCCTCCCCTGAGCGGCTGCTGGGTCTCTGGGTAGGAGGCAGGTCAGTCGTGCCTGCCCAAGCCCCGGCCGGGCAGTTAGAGGCCGGTTCTCCAAGCAGTGCTGGCTTCCCCAGCCAGGCTTTGGGGCCGGGTGGAGCCCTGGCAGGGGCTGCAGGTGCGGATGCGCTCTGTGGACACGGGGCTGCGGACAGGTGTGGACGGGAAGGGGCTGGGAGCCCACGGAGGCTGTCTGCGCCCAGGGCCCATCCACGGGAGCTGGGGCGGGGGAAGCACTGGGACTGAGGAGTGGAAGGGTGGGAGTCAGGGGCTCCCCGCAGGGGGCACGCTCTCCCTGGCAGGGGTCAGCGGGCCTCTTCCCCTGTGGCTTCTCAGAGTTGGTCCCCACCCCACTGCACGTGTATTGTCAGCAGGCATCCCCCAGGCTGGGGGGACTTGAGATGACGCCAAAGATCCCCCAACCCAAAAACATATCCTCCTTTGTCCGAACCCTAAGGTCATTCCTTTACTGTAAAGCACCGTCTCCGGAAAGTTCCTGCTCCGATGCAAATGTGTAAGCCAGACGTGGGACCTCTCAGTGCCTCTGGGAGAGAGAGGACGAGGAGCCTGTCAGATGCCCTGGGACAGAGCAGGCTTGGAGGGAACGAGGTTGGGGAAAGACGGTCCAGAAAGGCCGAGAGCTGTGGTTTTCAAAATCGTTCTGGCAGCAGACCCCTCTCTTCAGATGAAATCGTCCACACAGCGGGACGAAGAGCAGATGCAGGCGGGGCCCCCGGGCTCCAGAGGGGTTGTGCCCGTGGCAGGGCGCTGGGAGGAGATACCGGAACTCCTGGTGATGTTTATGTCAAAGCCGTCCACACCATCGGTGGGGTTTTAGAGCGTGTACCAGGTGTACAACTGTAAGTGGACATATTCGGGGCGCTCGGACCATTTTGACTTGCCGACGAGTTTCCAACACAGCAGGTGCAGGGCCGGGAGCGCCAGGTGGGTGCAAAGTGAGTGCGCCGGGTGCAGGCTGGGGCTCCAGAGGTCGGCAGGGCCTGGGGGTGGGGTGGAGAGGGTGAGCTGAACGGGGAAACTGAGACCCGAGAAGAGCGGCCAGGAGGCCCACCTGGGGCCTCTGTTTCACCTGATCTGGCCCCAACTCCATGGTGAAATCCTTCCCTGTTAGGGATTTCTGTTCTTCTTTTTCTCTCTGTCTTATTCTGCCTTACTCTTAAAATCTCCTTCAATGTTTGCTTCGATTTGAAGCAAACTCATTTAGGGTTTGGGAGGTGTCGGGTTTTTGTTTTTAAACACAAATTACATGCTATACATAGAATTCTTTAAGTTGCAGTTTTCACTAACAAGGTCTTGGAGATCTTTTCTTGACATTTTTGTGAATCTATCAGGGTCTGTACCAGTTAAATATCTAAAATTCAGTAAATGATGGTTTGTCTGCACATTCCTTAATCAATTCTGTGTATTTTTAATTTTTGCCAATCCAGTAAGTGAAAGTAGTAACTTAATTTTGTTAGGATTTCTTAGATTCTGAGTAAGATTGGATAATTTTTACCTGACTAATGACTGTTATTTATTATTCTAAGAACAGCCTGTCTTTGCCCATTTTTTTAGGCTGTTATTTTTTCCTTAATAATTTATGAGAGGCTTTTGAGGAAAGTTAAAATATAGTAGCTCTTCCCATAGGTATTGTAAATTTGAATTTCTATTTATTAATATCTTTTGAATTTGCTCATGGTACTTTCTCTCTACAAATATTAGATGTAATTTGTTGATACTTTTCCTTATGATTCTTGGTTTTATCACATGTTTATGAAAACTAAGCCCACTTGAAGATTACTTTTAAAAAGTCATTGAATCCACCTGAAGTGAATCTTGGTATAAAGTTATGGTAGAAATCGAGGCTAATGAGTTGAACTGTGGCACATGGTAAATACTCAGTGTTTGCTTTTTGCCGCTACTGTTATTCTTGTAAATCTTATAATCAATTCCCGTGTGTATGAGGCTCTGGACTCCATGTGTATTTCTGGACTCTTTGCTGTTTTTTACCTACTTATTTCTACATCAGCATTATGTTATTTTTCTATCATGGCTTTATGATATATTTTAATATCACATATTACCCTTACATTTTCTATTGACTTTTAATTATTTTATACGGGTCAGACAAAATTTGTTGTTATTTGACTCTCATCTCACTGAATGTACGTAGATCAACTCACAGAACATCTGCATCTTGCAGGATTTCGTCTTCCTGTCAGAGGGTGAGCTACTTCGTTCCTGTGTTCTTACTGTCTCCCAGGAGAGTTAAACATTTTCCTGACATAGGTCCCGCACATTTCTTCCGCTTTTAAGTAAACTTTATTTTTAGAGCAGTTTAAGGTTCACGGCGAAATGGAGTGGAGACCGCAGAGTTCCCAGGTGCCCCTTTGTCCCCCCCAACCAGAGCAGTGCGGCTGTCGTGGCGGTGAGTCCCCACTGACACTGGGCTCCCCAGCTCTTGGCCCTGCGCATCCCGGAGTTGGACAACTGTGCGGTGCCGTGTAGCCACCACTGCAGTGTTGTATGGTCATTTCGCTGCCCTAAAACACAACCGTTTTTTCTGGCTAGTTTGTTAGTGTTGAGATCTTTTCCTCCTCCGTGTTTTCTGATTGGCTGTTATGTATACGTAGAAAATTTGTTATTTTTACACATACATTTTATGATCACTTTGCTGACTCCCCTAAGTGTTCTGACAGTTCCCGTGGATTGTCCACTTTCCCCAGGGAGCGTCTGCAGACAGTCCCAGCTCGCTCGTGCTGCGCCAGCACCTTGCCCTTTCTAGTTCTGTTTCCCCAGCCGGACTTTGCCCCACTTGGCCGGGACCCCAGATCTCCCCACCCTTGTCTACCCGTTTCTGCAGGGCCCAGAGCTGCCGGGGTCCCCTGGCTCAGCCACAGACGCCCCCTGCTGAGCTCTGGCCCTGTGACCTCTGTGCTCCTGATATACTGGGGTGAACTTGAGTCCACCCAGATGCTGCCCACGGTGTGTACCTGAGCGTTGTGTGCACGTGTGTCTGGGCACACACACGTGTGCATATAACGGAGCGTCATGGGTGTGACCCTCCTGGGTGCACACATCCGTGCGCCGACAGCTTGTTCCTGGATTCCAGCCCCACCCCCTTTCTCTCAGTAGATCCCTCTTGACAAGCTGAGAACGTGCAGCTCCTGGACCCAGTCTGAGCATTCCCGAAACCCGTATTCTCTCACTGCTGCCGGAGGGAGCCCCCATCCCCTCTCCTGGCTTCCCCTCCATGGTCAGGGGTTCCCTTCGGGCTACTTTTATGGGATTACTTCTGTCTCCTGCTCTTACTGTCCCACTCCTCGGTCCCTGTGACTCATGTGGGAGGCGGTGAAGGGGCAGGACGTGCTGAGGTTCCCAGCAGGTGCACACGCGGCCACCCCGCAGAGCCGCGCTCGTCCCACTGAAACGGCCGCCCTGCAGGAGTGTCTCCTGGGCCAGCGCCATTGCCGCCATGCTCTTCTCAAGGACGCCCGCAACATTTAGACCGTCCCACCCGCCCCCTCTCCAAGGTGTCTGGGACTGGCAGACAGAGCAGATTCCTATCTCGCCGGCCCCTCCCTCCCCGTCGCTCGGGGGAGGGCACTGCTGCGGTCTCGTTGTGAGCAGCCCTTCGCGCGGCGCCAGCCGTCAGCACGATGGACTCACAGGCTATTGATTTAATGACAACTCCGCCTGCTCGGGACCGAGCTAATGTTTTCATTACACTAAAAATGCTTTAACAAGTTCATCGGAATTAGGCGATGGCACAGATCTGCTCAGTTCCGAATGTGCTCCCTGAAGGAAGGTGACTTTTGAAGACCTTCCGGGATGAGAGCTACCCCACGACGCTGCAGTGTGGCCAGAGAGCCTCGGAGCTCGGCGCCCAGCCCGGCCCCTGCTTCATCAGGGCTCTTGATTTCGGAGATGAGCGGCTGCTGTGGCCCCGGCTCCTTCCGCTTCCCAGGGCCCTGCCTCCTCCTCACCTCCCCTCGGGCCGGTGGCCCTTAGCCATCTCCCTCAAAAGTCGCGGCCTCCTCGTCCATCCGTCCGCGGGGAGCCCCGCTGTTTTCTACCTGGTTCCTGTGCCCCCTCTTGTCTCAGGTTTTGCGCTGCTGTGTGGACTGCTTTGTGCCGTGGGCCTGGGCAAAGCACTTAACTCTCCGTGCCTTGCGTCCCCGACGTGCGACGCTGCTTACTCACCGGAAGCTGGTGAGGGAGGCACGTGGCACCCCCGGATGCTCCTCTCCAACTCGTGTGCTGCGCAGCTGACGCGGCGTCTCTGTGCTGTCTGAGCCGCGCTGGGTGGGCTGCAGCTCCCCCCGCCAGTCGGCCTCTGGACCGGCTTTCAACCGACGCCTGGCCTGGTGCAGGGGTCTGACGTGTCCCCCTCAGTACCACATGTTGAAATCCTAACTGCTAGGGTGATGGTGTTGGGGGGGGCCTTTGGGAGGTGATGGGGTCATGAGGGTGGAGCCCTGTGAGTGGGATCAGTGCCCTTATAAAAGGGACCCCAGAGAGACCCCTGGCCCCTTCCACCAGGTGAGGACACAGGCAGAAGGCGCCATCTGTGAACAAAAACAGGCCTTCACCAGACGCCGAATCTGCCCACACCTTGATCTTGGACTTCCGGCCTGCAGAACTGGTGTGAGCCACCCAGGCTGTGGTACTTCGTCAGAGCAGCCTGAAGGGACTGAGACACTGGCCCTGTCTGAGCTGTTGGTCACTTAGTGCCCCCGTGACCGTGGGTCCCACTTGCCCAAACGGGCCTGAGCATTCCCGTTCGGGACCTGGCATGCCCGAGGGACCCTCCCTGTCTCCCATCACGGGTCCCTTCAATTGGCTGGGCTGAGAACTAGACCCCAGGGGCCAGCTGCCAGCTCCGTGTCACGTGAACTGTGAGTCACACGGTTTGTCGGTTTTGTTTCTGTCTCAGGACAGTGGTCCGGACCTGTATTTTGATGCAACAGGTGCAGCTGATGGGCATCACAGAGCAGGCTAGGCCCTGCGGTGGCAATGAACGTTAGCGTCCTCTAAAAAGCAGTTTCTCGTGCACTGATGCCGTGTGCCCACCGTGGGCACCGAGCTCTGCCCGCGCCCACTCTCGCGCTGGCGGCACTGTGAGTGTCGTGGGCTGCCAGGCGGAGGGGACAGCGCGGGAGGGCCTCGGCCCGCGTGCAGGTGCTTGGACACAGGAGTGGCCCCCAGCGCTTCCGCTCGCAGCTCGCCGGGCTCGGCCCCCCAGCGGAACCAGAGGGGGCCCCTCCCCGCACCTGGGGGTGAGAGCTGGAACTGTCGGGTGGCGTCTGTCGCTGCCACAGAGGGACTCACACTTCTAAGGACGTGCCCAGGTCCACGCACAAGCCCCAGGTGCCGGATGTGATGATGTGACATTGGACAGCAGGGAAGACCCAGCTCATTTACTGGAAGGAAATAAAATCCTCCGGGTGCCTTTCTACACACACTCGTTCCCAGTGTTGCTAAATGGGCTGGATCTGGGTCCGGAAAACAAAGAATGAAAACAAACCCAACGCTTACCTCCGACCCCCCAGCTTGGAAGTTCTAAATTCTTCACTGATTTGGACGTCCGTTTCAAAGAGAGTTTTTTCCAAATGTGACCACTAAAAAGTCTGTGAGATTATGGGGCAGTGCTGACATAATTGCATAAACCAGTTCCCATTTATAGCCTTACTTTCCTGTTCCTCAGCCCCCACTCACTGTTTTTGTCTGTGATGCTGTCTCAGTCAGCTACTGCTGCGTAACAAACAGCTGCAAAGTCCCAGTGACATTCTTCTCCCGTCTGCCTGCTGCCGCGGCTCCGCAGTCTGGACGGGGCTCAGCTGGGCAGCTCTGTGCTGTCCATGGGCCCGGCTCGGTCCCACGTGTGCCTTGTCCTCCTCTGCCCAGGGGACCAGCTGGAGCATGTTCTTCTTGTGGCAATGGCAGAGGTGCAAAAGGACAGGTGGAGATCTGTGACTCCCCCGAGGCCTAGGCGGAGAGCTGCCAAATCGTCACTTCCACCACGTTCCGTTGGCGAGTTGTGTGGCCGAGCCCAGCGTCGGGGCAGCCTGGGAAGAGCTGCAGATTCAGGTAGCAAAGGGCTTGAGACAGGTGAAAAATTAGGGACCACCGGACAATAACCAACATACAATGCTGTTCATCTCCCTCTAACTGTCCTGCATAACTGGACTAGGAGTCTCCTCCCGAGTCAAACTAGCAGCCTCATCGTCCTCTGACAGTTGAACCCGGGTTCTCCGAGCATGGGGGGTGATCTTCCCCGGCCGTGCGTTCGCTCCCCCAGGAACCCCGGGAACTCCCTCTCTGGGTAGAACGACGTCCCGCTTCGTGTGCAGTGGCCACGCCCCTACATTCCCTACAGGGGCCAGGCTGGCTTTGCGATCCGAGAGGCACCATTGTGGGTACCGATTTGGATGGAGATGCCACCGCTGACGGTCCTGTGTGTGGGCTCCTCCCTGCACCTGCTTTTGACATGTGAACCACACACAACACGCCTGCTTTGCTCACATTCAGACCAGTACTGAGAAGCACAAAGATGGCGTTTTAAAAATGGGACATGATAATGGTTATCGCCCTGGTTGAAAGAAAGCCACCGCCCAGCTCTGGCTCGTTTGCAGAGATGGCAGCTCTTGGTCTGAGCAGCGTGTTCCAGGAGGGGCTGGGTGGGTCAGGGAGGCCAAAGGGCTTGACCCCATGCCTGGCTGGCCCACCCCCTCTCCCTCCCTCCCTCCTGGCTTCTTTCTCTCAGCTCCAAGCTACCTAAATTGGCCAACTTTCCAACATGGTTGAGGTGGGCTTTAGGCCGTCTTGGGAGTTGGCTTACATTGTGATTTTTGACCAGAGACGCATCTGTTAGCCAGCCTCTGCAGCCACGGGCCATGGACTCTGAATGTCTTCGGTGATGTCCACGTAGGAGCTGACCGGGAGCTCCAGCGGTCTGTCTGAGCAGGCCCCGCTCTGCGCACCAGCCACCCACCTGTGTGTCGGCACCGGGACACGTGACAGCGCACGGCGTGGCCAGAGAGCGCGGTGAGTGGCGTCGGGGAGCCCACGGGTCGTCTCCCTTTACCCTTCCACAAGTGGGTCACTTTCCACAGAGGAAATCGAGCTGCTGCTTCTAAGACGGGTTTTTGTCACGCTCTCCAAACGCCGGTTTTATGATGATGCGGCGGCAACCGTGCCACTAGGGACCGCGTGGATTAGCTGGCTTCGTGCTCGTCCCGGCTCCCCGCGGTGGAACCAGGGGCTTTCCCTCCAGCAGGAGAGCCGTGAGCTTGGTTGGAACCGACTTTGCTACCTTTGACACTTCATTGGGAAGTCATTTTCTTCCTAGGAAGGCAGGTACTCGAGTCCCCTGGAGCAGGTAAGATTCCTTTTGACAGGACTGAGGGGCCCAGCGGTGGCAGAGCCCATTGACCCAGGTGGCTGGGGTTATTTCTTAATCAGCTTATATGCGTGTGAGACTCTTTCTGCAACCAAACCTTTTTCAGTGGAAACGACGGCCCCGTGAGAGTCTGCAGAGCCCAGCGCAGGCTGATTTGGTTTTACAGCCACGCTCTCCACTGCGCTGCAAGATGCTCTGCATGCCACCTGTCCTGGCAGTGGCTTGCTCAGGGGTCTCTGCACAGGGCTGAACTCTGGGACAGACCAGCTCTGCAGCTGTGGATGGCCCGAAGCAAGGCGCTTACCTGCCCAGGCCTCAGTTTCCCCATCCGTAAAATGGGCTTAATGACAGCAGCATCTGCCCCACAGAGTCTTCTGTGGACTTCACCACGGTGACGCGTGCAGAATGCTGGGCACCAGGCGAGTGTGTGGTCCCTGTCCTCGGAGGAAAGCTGTCGCTGCTGTGTGTGGCCTCCCCCCGAATCCTCCCCCAGGGCCGCTGTAGGTTTGACTATCCCTGTGTGTCTTTAATCACATACTGGGGAGTTTTCACTGACAAGGACCCAAGGGACAGGAGCTGACACGAAAATAGCTCTGGCGATGCCTGGCGGAAACAGGTGAGTGATAAGCAGCCTGTTCTGCACGTTTTCCAGACTTTTCTTCATGTAACCAAACACTACGTAAGAGAAATTTACTGCTCAAGGAACTTGGAATAAAAACATTCAAAGAGTTATCAAATGAGAACTACTGGAATAAAGGATTAAAAGTGAGATTTAAATGGCATGTTTTGGTTGGCTGGGGTTCTGGGTACCTGGAGGCTGACCAGAGACCCGTTTTCTGTTGGGACCAAAATCTTTCAGCTGTGTATTTGTGCACGTTTCCCCAGATTAAATAGCAGCTGCTGACCATAATTCTCTCTCGGTGACTAAAGACCATTATCCTGAGCGTCGAAGATGATTAAGACTGGTGGTAAATAGAATTATAGTGAAACTGAAATAGTCCCTGGAAGGCAAACACCACCACCACCAAAGCCCGGTATTGCTGCTTCTTCCTAAAAGAACACAGGAGCGACGCGCCTGCCGTCCGGCTTGGAGGAACGGGGTTTGCCTATTCAGTTTCCACATGGCATCTACACAAGCGCTTCTCCCCGCCCACCCTCACCTCGGCCTCACATCCGGGGCATCTGAAGTCGTCATCACCAGCTCTTCTTTGCACAGAGGCTCTGATTTTAGACCTGGAAAATACAATTTGGGTTAAAACTCGATGGGGAGTCCCTCAGGCAGACGGGTTGCCGTGGAGATGTGTGGGGGTGGTGTCTTTGCACCAGCTGGCTGGCTTCCTCCCCGGCACCAGCCCACCTGCCGCCCCCCTGACTCGCCGCCCAGTCCTCTGATCCATGGCACGAGATGCGTCCCGGGCCTGGGCCAGGCGCGTCCTTGCTCACGGAACCCTCTTCTGCTCAGCTAAAGAGCCGCCAAGTGCTGCAGAGGCCGGCCAGCCCCTCTCAGCCCCAGAGGGAACGGCTCCGTGTGCCTCAGCCGAACGTCACAGTCTCATTTCTGTGTGGGTGGCTGGGTTGGGACGGTGACAGTGGGGAGGAGTTTGCCAGGGCATCTCAGCGTTGTGCTTATAGAGAGAGGACCCGTCGTGCCTCCAGATACAGGGTCTGAGGGTTGGAAGCTTAGAGCCCCGGCCGGCGTCTCGCAGGTGAGCAGGGAGAGCCCAGAGCGGCGCAGCCCACCAGAGCCGGAGTCAGGGGGCCGCGGGGCAACCCGTGGGCTTGGACAGGAGGAAGTGAACTTCGCTGGTTGTTGCCTGCCCCGGGCCAAGTCACGTCCCCCAAAATTCACGTCGCAGCCCTCCTTACCCCCTGACGTGACTGTATGGGAGATCGAACCTGTGACCTTCAGAGAGGTTGTTAAGGTAAAATGAGGTCATCGGAGTGAGCCCCAGTCCCATAGGACTGCTGTCCTTACAAGAAGAGGATTAGGGCGCAGACACACACAGAGGGACGACCCTGTGAGGACACAGAGAGGAGACGGCGTCTGCAAGCAGGAGAGAGGCCTCAGGAGGAACCAGCCCGGCGACGCCTGGGTGTTGGACTTGAGCCTGCAGAGCTGTGAGGAATAAACTGCCGCGTAAGCCGCCAGCCGGGGGCGCCCGTTTCGGCACCTGACAAACTAACGCGGCGCTGAAGCCAATATGCGCTCGGGGAGTAATGTGATAGGAGCCAGGTGTCGGGGGTTCCTGCACGTTTAGTGAAGAAGGAAGCCCGTCCAGAGGCCTGCCCACCCTCTTCTCATGTCCCGTCTCCAGCTGGGACACACGCCGTCCCGAACCCGCAGGTGGCAAGATCCTGGCATCGCGGTGGGTGGACTGAATTGGAATGGAGCCAGTTCCTCTGAGGCGTGGGAGCCAATAACCGGGAAGGAGCTGCACTTTACCAACAGAGAAGTGGCAGGAGACGGTGGACAGGAGGTGACCAGCAGCGTCTGCTCCACCGGCACACCCAGTCCATCGCTGGCTGCTGATTTTGCTCCCAAAGAGCTCTTGGATTCATCAACTTCGCTGCATCTCTGTCCCACTACGGTGATCCAAGCCACAGCCCTCTCTTGCCTGGACAGGTGCAGTAGCCCATCAACCAGTTTACGGCACGCTCCCCAGTCCCCTCGGGTCTGTGCTCCTGACGGTAGCTTAAATGACTTTGAAAAAGGCAAATCTCATCAAGTCTCACCCTGCTCGAAACGCTGTAGCAGTCCCACGGGGCTCAGAGTGAAGACGCGCTTCCCGACCTCTGCGGCCCTGCATGGGACGCGCTCCTCCCTCCTTTCTCTCCAGGTGTCCGGGCTACTGTATTTTCTTGTCCCTCAGACTCACCTTGCACTTTTCCCACAGTGTTTTTGCAAACACGGTTCCCCCCGCTCTTCACTTGGGGAACGCCTGCACGTCCTTCATTTCCTCCCTGGGCCCCTGCACCTTGCACACCGCTTCTAACTTGTGTCCTGGGAGGGCAGGGCTCAGGCCCAGCTCAGCCCCGGGCAGGCTGCGGGGGATAGATCCCCCTAACGGGAGAACGGCCAAACGCCGCGGTCTTGTTTCCAATCTGCCGCGCCACCCTCTGGTGCTCACAGCGCCGAGAACGTCTTCTTTCTGGAACTTGCCAGTACCACGCTTCCACCTGCAAGCCCGAGAGTGACGTGGCTCTCCACACACGGCTATGGCCCCGGCACGGGGCAGCGCCCAGAGAGAGCACTTAAATGTTTGCCGAATGACCAAGTGACACACAGTGATGCCCCAGGTTAACTCAAAAGGCAGCTGTGCTGCAAACGCGGGTCATTTGTGAGGCTAAATCGTCCATCTTTTAAACATTCGAAGCAACCTGCCGAGCACAGAGAGAAAAGTCAGGGCCGCGTGGTGCGTCTGCTTGACGGAATGTTACATGACCACACTGAAAATGGCGGCGACTGCGCACAAACTGGGAAAGTACGGTGTCAGATCAGACAGGCAGCAATGAGGAGGGAACACAGGATTTTCCGGAATGTGCTCCCGTCGCTCAGACAGCATCCCTCGGCTCACCCTCCCGGGCACGCGCCTCGCGCCTCCTGCTTGTCCTCGAGCCCCAGCCTTCTCTGAGGCCCGAGTTATCGCACGTTCCTGTCACCCGCAGCTCTCTGGGCTGGGTTGTGTGGTCCTCCCAGCCTCTGTCCTTCCTCACTGCGGCCCAGTGCCGGCTCGCCCTGAGGCAGCGAGTGAGTGTCCTGCGGCTGCTATGACAAGTTGCCGCAAACGGGGTGGCTTAAAAGCACAGAAATGTGTTCTCGGACGGTTCTGGAGACCGGAAGTTGATAATCCGGGTGTGGGCGGGAGCACGCTCCCTCCGCAACCTTAGGGGAAGGGTCTTCGCCTGTCTCTCCCAGCCCGGTGGCGCCAGCGGCCCTTGGTGCCTCGTGGCTGGCGGCGTGCTCCAGAAGGCCACCCTGCTCCAGTGCCACTCCATCTGCAAAGACCAGATTTGCAAATAAGGCTACATTCACAGGTACTGGGGCGTTGGGACGTCAATATGTCTTTTTGGGGACACAATCAGCCGTAACAGTGCGTAAGGCAGGGAGGCCGGGAAGAGGCCGTTACTTCTGAGCATGGTGAAGCTGATGTTGGATTCCAAAGTCCAGCCCCTGCCTGGCCGCACACTGCGTGTCCCTCACGGCCCTGGCATCCCCGTGGGAGGTGCCTCCCGAGTCCTGCGGGCCTGAGGGCGCCAGGAGCCTGTGCACAGTCAGCGTCCGGTCACTCGGCTTTCTGAGCTTATCCATGGTTGGATGCCCCCCACACTTTTGGACGTCTAGCGACCGGAACTGGAAGAAAGACTGCAGCATCAGCCCTTGCCACTTGCAGGTGCACGCGTGGTTTCTGGTGGGTGCGGTCTCCCCTCCCGCACACGGCCCTGCTGGCGCCTTCCTCGCTGTGGGCTCTGCTTTTCCCTAAAAGAGCTCGGGCCCACTAAGCAGCAGGCGCTCTTTGGTCAGGGGGAGTTGCGTGGGCACCTGGAATCACTGTCGCTGGAATGCCAGGGCCAGTGCCTCACTCTTAGAAAGTGCTAGAAAATGGTTTGTTCTAGAAATGAGCTGTGTGCTCTGAGGCAGCAGAGGGAGTGGCCCCTTGCCTCCTCCTGACTATCCAGCGGCCCCTGCTACAGACAGTGCCGGGCAAGGGAGGGCTGGCTGGCTGCAGTCCCGTGTCTGGGTTGGGGTGGCCCCACCATCGCAGAACACACCCCCTTGCAGCCAAAGACTGGCCCAGATCCCGGGCCCAAGCTGAGCCCAGCCTCAGAATTTTGAAGGCTGGGCCCCAGGGCCTGTGTGTTCAGCAACTCGCCTGGTGGCTCTGGTGGTCACCTAAGCTCGTGGCCTAGAGGACTTCAGAGGGAATTCTGCATTGCCTGTGGCTCAGCCACTCCATCGAGTCCGGAGGTGGGGGGAACCCAAACACCCCCAGAGGCACCTTAGATGCTTCTTGCTGCACTGGCTCCTTTGCACGCCAACGAGTCGGCCGGTCTCCCCGAGGCAGAGGCCGTGGGCTGAGACTCACTCCTCGGTGACCTCCTTGCACGGCGCTCATCACCCTGGGAGCAGCAGGTGCTCATGTTTGTTGGTTCCTTAACCGCAGGTGAGAGGCAGCACCTGAGGGAGCTGCAGAGTGAGGGCCCTGATCTGCAGCGTTCGCCTGTCCCTGCTGTGTGAACACTTCCCCCACCGAGGAGCCGGGCTCCCTGTGAGATGTCCCCACCCGCGCACTTGGGAGGCTGTGTGCACACGGGCTGCTCCTGCAAGCCCATTTGAGGTGGCTCCGGCACCTGAGCCCCCGGGGGTCACCTGGACCTGCCTGGACATCTGCCGTCGTCTCTTCCCCATTTCTAAACCCTCCTCCAAGAAAGACAGAGAAAAGGGCCAGGGAGCGAGGCAGCCGGAGTGGCAGGGTGGTGGGCCGGCAGGAGGGGCTTGCCCTCTGGCAGGCACGTGACCCGCCAGGGCCCCCTCGAGGCCCGCTCCCCCGCCTGTTCTAATAAACTCAAAACTCCAGTGATTTAAGTGAAGATTTCAGATTAACATTTAAATTAATGCTGGACTAGAAATCTGGAGCCAGGTCGCTGATGTGACTCTCTGTTAACTTGTTCTGTGACCTGGGGCGGAAATTTAAAACGCTCTCTTCTTGTAGAGCAGCCTCTCCGCGGGGAGGTCGGGGATAGCAGACCTGGCCGGCGCCTTCCCACTCGGAAGGGGAACTCCTCGTCCAAGAAGCCCTGCTTGACCAAGGCTGGTGTCCTGGCTCCGGGGGCTGCCCTTCCAGGCAGCTGGAAGCCCCTCACCCCAGCCCCACCGCTGGCTTAGTCTTCAGAAGGTGCCCGAGGCCCCGGGGGCTCCCTCTTGGGCCCTGTAGAGGCCTGACCTCAGGATCGAGACCTGGGGTGGGGACGCCAGCAGGCCCAGCAACAGCCCCGCAGACCCTCCCAGTGGCTCCCACCCACCGATGCCTCTCCCGGTCACAGGACGTGGCTGCCCGGAGGGTGAGCACGGCCCCCGAGGCCTGACGCTGCTAGGGCTTGCAGGGCACTCTGGCAGGGGCACAAGTCCTTCCCAGGAGCAGATCTGGGCCGTCCCCTCTCCAGCCACGGTGCCCGGGCCCTGATGCTGCCTCCGCGTGCTGGGGGCACTTGGGCATGCGCAACGGCACAGCCGTCCACCCTGAGGAGCCTTTACGTGGCCATCGTGGTGCTCCTGGGACGTGGGACTGAGATAAGGGGAGCAGGGTGTGAAAATGGGAGCCCAGGTAGCCCCGGGCTGAGCCCACCCACAGGTCCCCTTTCGACTTTGGCCACCAGGACCAGCCTCTCAGGACCCCAGAGCGCCGAGAACACCCAGACCGACCAGCGGCATAGGCAGCATCGAGGCCAGGGTGGCGCGGCCAGGCAGAGCTGGCCCGGCTCTGCAGGCTCCGAGAGCAGAGGGACGCTGGGCCCGAGCCTGTCACCAGGCCCGAGTTGGGGATTGCTAGCCGAGTCCAGAGGGGGAGGGCAGGGGACAGCTCACACAGCCCTTGCCCTCCGACGGAGGAGAGCGCAGAGCAAAGCAGGCTGGGTGACACCGCCCCACAGTGAGCAGGGTTTGAGCCCAACCTTTTTGGCGCCAGGGACCGTTTCCATGGCAGACAACTTTTCCATCAACTGGGGAGGGGGGGTGGTTTCGGGGTGACTCAAGTGCATTACATTTACTGTGCAGTTTATTTCTATTATTACATTGTAATATATAACAAAATAATTATACAACACACCATGGGTTGGGGACCCCCAGCTTAGACAACCCGGAGCCGTGTCTCTCTCTCGTGAAGGATGGAGGGGTGCCGCCAGGTGGGCACAGACATCTGCCCCCACAGGCCCTAGCAGCTCTTTCCCTGACACCTCTCCTGCGCCCTGGTCCTGGTGGCCCGAGCTGAGCTCCACCCAGCGTCCACACTCCAACGGTGGGTCAGAGAAGGGGCAGAGGGTGAGCGCCAGCTCTTTGGGAAGGTTCTGGAACCAAGTTACAGGGCCTGGCCTAGCTGCGAGGGAGCTGGAAAGGGAGAGTCCTGCTCCCAGGGGGGCGGGGGATCGGTCCCAGGTGGCCGGCAGCCTGGCAGCTCCGGCTCACTGCATTAAGTTCAGATGGCAAGTGCTGATGTGGGCGCCCGAGACACGTCTTCCACGCCTCAGGATGGGCCGGGCAAGCCCTCCCTGGCCCGCTGAGGGCGGCCTTGGAGAGGGGCTGTCCTGCTTCAGATCCCCGAATGCCACGCATTGGACTTACGGCTCAACATAAGGTATCACAGTGACCCATGACCGCGCACACTGATTGAGGGTCACCTGGCCGGTGAGAGCAGAGGCAGGACAGGGCCCGGCTGTGTGCCCCCGAGGCCTGGGCCCACCGTGGATGTGCTCTGGTGGTGGCTCGGAGCTGCTGCTGTCTGGATGTGCGCTGGGTCACCAAGAAACCGGGGAGAGTTGCTGCATCTTTCCAAGCCACTCTGTGCTACCGCCACAAGCACTAGGGCTGCCACGGTGGCAGTGCGCCTACAGGGGCATGGCGTGTGGGGCGCGCCGACCCGGCACACTGCCTGGAAGGCGGTGCGTGTCCGAGTGTTGGCGCCTTCACGGCTGCGATGGGCCCTTGTCGTGAGCAGCGTGGGCTCTGCCACCAGCCACCACATTCTGGCGTGTGGTCGGAAGAGGGTGCTAAACACAGCGTCAGGTCAGCCATGCCAAAGCCCAGGTCCGGGCATGTTCTAACACGTTCTCTAAAACGCGGTCCCTCGAACACGACTGAAACGCTCGACTCAGACGCTTCGTGTGTCATTTGCAGCCAGGGAGTGTCCGCACGGGTGGGCAACCTCTGCTCCACGGCTGTCCGGGCGGCCCCCTGCCTGGGAAGGGGGAAGAAGGGAGTGTAGGGGCCAAACCCAGCTGCATTGCCCATAAAAATGGGGTTCAGAGGGTCCCCTTAGGCTTTAAATTCGGCAAAAATGTATGTTTGGGAGCAGAGCCCAGCTTTGAGCAATGTTTCCCACGAGGCAGAAGCACCCCGGTGTAATTCACGCCACCCAGAGGGGCTGCGAGATGCCCCACGGACTCAGAGCACAGATACTTCCTTGTTCTTGAAAAAAAGCACATTTTAAATGCAGAATTAAATCGTACATGCTTTTTTGAAAACACAGAGTACAAAAGGTAGTAAAAGGAAAACTAGTCTGAGTCTGGCTACCTTTGAGAACTGCAGAGGATAAGACTCCTCGCAGCTTCCCAGAGCGCGTCTTCGTCGCTGCTGTTCCAGCTTGAGCGTGGTACGGGGGTGGGGGGGCCGTTCCGTCCCCCCTCAGAGGGACCACGCTCAGGCTCAGCTGTCTCTCGCCCTGACCACGGCTATTTTCCGTCTTGTCTAGCATGCAGGGCCCTGATGGATGAGGTGGAGTACGACGTCACCAAGGCTCGGCAGAAGAAGATCAAGGTGGGCTCCTTCCGAATAAATCCTGATGGGACGCAGGAGAGGAGAAAGGTAGCGGAAAGGAAATTATGTGTCAGTGTATAATTGCGGATGTGGGCAATTACCAACCATTTATCCAAACAGCAGTTGGTCTTAATCTTCTAACCTTTCTCTTGTTCAGGGTATCAGCTCTAAATTGCTTCTGAGTCCTGGGGGACCCAAAGTAATCTTTAAGCTTGAAATTGAAGTATCTCTCTCAGCACCTAAATTTTGCGTCTTGTCGAGTCGGAAGACATTTCAGCTCTGTTGTTCATCAGAATAAAAATAGCGTGTCTGTGGTTCTGGGTGAGGCCAGCAGGGGGCCCAGAGAGGCTACCAGGGCTGCCCAGGGATGCTCAGAGGCTGAGCCTCCCCCTCCCGGGCACCCCTCCTCCCCTAAGACCTTCAGAGTTCTAGTGGGGGATGCAGGCGCAAGACCCCGTCCCGGGACAGGCTGGACACTTGGCTGCATGGGAAGAAGAAATGTTCTCACACAGCCCAAAGCGGGGTTCACCCCAAGGATCAGATGCGCTGGGGGAGCTGTAAGGGCGGAGTCTGCAGAGCAGGGAGGATGGGGGGCGGGGAGGCCACCGCGCACATGGTTTAGGAGACACCTTCCCCTCTGAGCGCTCAGGCCATGAATGCCCAGAACACACAAGCCAATTTCAACATCATCCTAAGGGAATTATTGCTAGAAAGTTGTCCCACAGCACCCTCTAACGCACGCAGAGCTGAGCAGAGGTTGGTTTTGGGTCCCCTGCTCTGTCTCATCCTGGTGCCCTGCACCCCTGCCTAGAGCGCGCCGACCTCCCCATTCCGACCTGGGCTCCCACGCAGAGAGGGGCAGGACAGAGAAAGAGCCCCAGGGGTGCCGCAGCGTTGCGTCGTGGGAATGCAGCAGCCAGGCCTGACCGAAAGTGTGTCTGCTTTTAATTTGCCTAAGTTTTGAGTGAGGGAGGAAGTTTCACCCACAAGTCAGTAGCGCCCACGGGAGAGCGCTGGGGGCTCGGGGTCTCTCTTGGGCTCGTTGCCTCCCCAAAGGTCACATGAGGGGACCCCTCAGGAGGCATCTCTGACCATCTCCAGGAAGGACCCCGTGCAGACCCACTGGCCGCTCTGTGGCAGGGCTGATGCCTGCATCCAGGGACACCAGTCCCGGCCCGTGTGGTCACCTGGATGCCACACACAGCCCTCCAGCCCGCAGCAGTCCTGGTCCCTGACAACCGGCCTGCAGCCGATTCCCACTGTCAAGCAGGGCCAGGAAAGGGGTGTGTGTGTGTGATTGTGTGTGTGTGATTGTGTGTGAATGTGTCTGTGTGTGTGTGACTGTGTGTGTGTGATTATGTGTGTATGTCTGTGTGTCTATGTGTATGACAGTATATGTATGTCTGTGTATGATTCTGTGTGTCTGAATCTTTTTCTACATGTGTGTCTATATGAGTGTGAGTGTGTGTCTGTGTGTCTGTGTGTGTGATTATGTGTGTATGTCTGTGTGTCTGTGTGTGACAGTGAGTGTATGTGTGTCTGTATGATTCTGTGTGTCTGTGTGTGTCTTTTTCTACATGTGTGTGTCTATATGAGTGTGAGTGTGTCTGTGTGTGTGATTATGTGTGTGTGTCTGTGTATCTATGTGTATGACAGTATATGTGTGTCTGTGTATCATTCTGTGTGTCTGTGTCTTTTTCTACATGTGTGTGTGTCTATATGAGTGAGTGTGTGTTTGTGTGTCTGTGTGATTGTGTGTGTCTGTGTGTCTATGTGTGTGACAGTGAGTGTATGTGTGTCTGTGTATGACTCCGTGTGTCTGTGTGTGTCTTTTTCTATATGTGTGTGTGTCTATATGAGTGTGAGTGTGCGTGTGTGTCTGTGTGTGTTTGTGTGTGTGCACTTGCCAGCACAGCTTTAAAAACAAACTGAGTCTTAATGTTTGGATACCTTAGACCCAGGCCACCCTCCCGTTGGCAGTGCCAGGCAGGAGGAGGAGGAACCCTGCGCCACGGGCTGGGGAAGGCGAGCAGGTGGGGACGAACCGTGGCCAGGAGACCGGCTGTCCTGCACGGAGCCCCTGCCGACAGCAGCCTCTCCGCGGCCTCCAATCCCGACAGCAGCCTGCGCCGTGAGAGGCGTCTCTGCATCAGGGAGGGGAGCGCAAAGACTTGGGGCGAGCACCACAGGCCCGGGCGTGGGGGTGCGTGAAGGGCCACCGGGCGGCGCCAGCTTGCTTCCCATGCCCCCACGTTCATGGCCACACTCGGTGACGTGACCCAGGAGTCCAGGTGCAGGAGTCTTGGCCTTTCCAGTGTCTCTTATCCTAAAACAGACAGAAATTTGCTCGGAGGACACGGGCCATGACCCTCCCCTGCCTTCTGTTGTCTTTGAGGAGGTTCCCCTTTGAGGGGATCAAGTTGAAATCACTTTTCCAACTTTGCCGGAAGCACTCAGTCTGCAAAGTAATTGGGAAGAGGCCACCGCGCCGCGATGCTCCGCGTGACCAGGGCAGTCTGACAGCGGAGCTACGGGGAGCAAGTGCGTCTGGGAGGTCTTTGCACTCGGAGCTGCCTCGCGGTGGGAAGTGGCCGAGGCCAGCTTCACCGGAGCCTGCTCGCTGCTGCGTGAGGTCCCCTGCGGATGCGGGCGTGCGTACTGCCTGCCTACCCTGCCCAAGGCCCGGCTTTGGAGCACGTGGCCTGCGGTGGGCGCGGGCTGGCCACCTGCCTCGGGCTCACTCGCAGCAGAGCTGTCCAACAGCTCCCAGACTTGAGAGCTCCACCATCTTCCCCAGGAAACTACTAGAAGGTCTCTCATCCGTCCCACTCAGACAACTCTCCCATGCTGTGACTCGCAGTCCTGTGGCGTTGGTTTCTTAGCCGGCGGGCTGCAGGGCCAAGCTCTGCCCGCGCCCGCCGCACCCCTCCTGGCCGGGGCCGCTGCAGAGACACGGAGGACGGTGCTCGCTCCGTGCGTAGCAAAGAGCAAAGGAAGACGCGACTGCAAACTGCACGCCGGACCAGAAGGGCCTGCCAGGAGGTGTTTCCTGGGTCCCCAGAGCGTGGCTGGCCACAGGGCACAGAACGCATCTCCCTGCGATTTCCTGTGTCTCTCTAAGGAAGGAATGAGACACCCATCGCCACACTGTGTCCTCCTGGCCGAGGGGCTGATGCTGCTGGGTCCTTCGAGTGCCTGTTCCTTCATGGAGGGGGGGGGCCGAGACCCCGCGTTCCTAAGGGGAAGCTGGAGGATGGGACAGAGTGAAATGGCCTCTCTAGCACCGAGTGACCGTAACTGTGCCAAGTGGTCTGGGTGCACGCGGGGCTGTTTGCCCTGTGCCTGGCCTGGTGCGGGCTGGTCTGGGAAGGCAGCGTGGATGGGACGAGGTGTGACCCAGGTTCTTGGGGGCCAGGTCTTCCTTGGTGAGAGGACTCACAGGAGACTGATGTCACCTCTTCGGTCCCAGAGGGCGGCCAGTGGGACAGCTGCTCTGTGCAGTGGCCCTAGGCAGCCGCTGCCCCAGCTGGCTCCATCCCTGGTGTGGACCAGGGCTGGGGCCGACACAGGTGAGGGGCAGGTGCCCAGGAGGGCGCACCTGTCCTACAAGCAGCCCCGGGGATCTGAGGGAGTCCTGAGCACACCCTCCCTTTCCCTCTCCTCACCCCACCTCTGACATTTTCCCTGCCCTTCGTATTTTGCCATTATCAGCCTTGTGGCTTCTAGAGAAATCTGCCAGCCCTGGGACTGTCCAGTGGCTCTTTGCTAGTGGGTCCCAGCAGTCGGTCAACCTTGGGGGAGCCCTGCAGGTGCTCAGAGTCCCCATGAGGTCTATTGCGACGCCTAGACCCAGCCCAAGGGATCAGGGTCCCCAGTTCCCTCTGCCTGCTGTCCCCGAGGTCCTGGGCTCTGTGCCTGGCCTCGGGCTCGCCTTATCCGTCTTGTCCCTGTCTGGCTCTTAGCCGGCCTTGCTTTGAGTTCTTGTTCTGGTCTGTCCTCCCTTGGCGCATACGCCCATGAGCAAGGGTGCCCTGCGCACGGGGGTCACTCCCAGACCCCTGGGTCTGGGGGAGGGAGCCAGCAGGCCTGGGCAGCACCCACTTTGCTCTAGGACCCCCAACTTCCCACTGCCCAGCTCTGCCTACCCTCCTGGCAGCTTCTCCAACTTGAGGGAACACACTCCATCTGGGGGCCCTGGGGATGGGGTTTGAAGTGCTCCTTGGGGACAGCACCTCTGCATGTGTTCTGCGCCTGCTTCTAGGATGTCCCATAGAATTAAGCTCCTTTCGGCCCCAGGGGGGTGGCTGGTTTGCAAATGCAGCCTTTGTCAGCAGCCTCCTTCCCCTCTCCTGTTTCTAGAATCTCCCAAACAAGCCGCCCTGGGAGGATCCTGACTGAGCCCACAGGGGAAGGCCCCTTCCGGCAGCTCATCCCCCCTATGGGTCTGGTGGCTCCTGGGTGCCAGGGGTCCTCTGCCTGCTTTGAGTTGTGCCTGTGAGGCTGGGAGACACTGGAAACGTTTCCCGGGAAGGACAGGGCCTATGGCTCCATCCACACGCGCCCTGGGCCAGGGCAGCGGCAGCAGACCCCCGGGGAAGGGAGTCCCAGCCGCCCTTGAGCTATGGCCGACCAAGACCTTATGGACAGTCGCTCGGTGGGCTGTGCAGGGTTGGGGAAGCCTTGAAGCTGGACTCGGCGGGCCTCCCCCACTGACCTGAGGCTGGCCCGCTGAGCGAGCTAGAAGGGAGGAAGGAGTGGGTCGTGTGGCCCAGGGAATTATTAGAAAATAAGGCTCATTTATTTTAATTGACACCATCCTCAAGGTAGCTCAGAGGTCTTCACTGTTATTGATTTTGTGGGGCAGCCTATAAAAATAGAGACAATGGCAGTGGCGGCTATTTAGCAACACACATGTACGTGGACCTCAGTTCCCAGACTCGCTGCCTGGCTCCGTCGGAAATGTTCTTCTTAGCCAAGGTTTCTAGTGCTGCTCTCCTTTTCTTAAAAAGAAGGGATTGAATTCACCCGCAGCAACCTTTCGCTCGGTGCCGTCTGTGACAGACGCAGCAATCGTCCCCCACTGGCAAAGATCTCTTTGCACAGCCGGGCAGTGGGGAGGTCACGCAGGGGGACGAAGCCTCTGTAATGCGGAGTTCAGAGCGCGGCCTGCGAGGCCTGGGCTGTTGGTGGCAGGTGACAGACCCCTCCCTCTGGCTGCAGTGGTGAGAGTGTTCCCACCGGACACTTCCCCTGGCTTGGGACAAAGTCACGACTTTTCAGCAAAACACAGCCAGCATTTCAGCACCGAGGAAAGGTCTCTATTTATTTACTTTCTTAAGAATTAGATTGATGGCAGTTTTAGTAAAACGCAGTTAGCAGCGCAGGACCACGCGATTCGGACACAGTCACTCCACGTCACTTTTCCAGTGTCTGTCCGCCTCTCCTAACAGCTGTGAGAGGCAGACCTGTGGGAAAGAGGGACATGTGAATGGCTGTTTCCAGGGCGGGACCAGGGCTGGGAGCTGGAGTTTGGGGGCTCATGTTTGCTTTGACACATTGGAACTCTGGGCTGTGGTCCCTGGATCCAAGGTCACCATCCAGTGTGCCTGGTACCCGGGAGGGAGCCAGGGAACGTGTGCTTGGTGCGTGGCAGGGCGGAGCACCAGGTCCTTTTGCCTTGGCAAGGCGTGAGCTCCCACCAAGTCCTCCATACAACTCGGAAGGTTCACACAGAGAAAGTCCCAGCGACCGGCAGTCGTGGTGACGGGACCGAGGTCCTGTTTGGACTAGCATCTGACGCGTGTGTTGCTCAGAGTGTCCTCACAGCTCTGGGAGCAAATTGGGCCGCTGACCTTCACTGTAGAAATGCCAGAGAGGCCCAGAGAGCCTCAGTGACTCCCTTAATTTTGACAAATTGGCATGAATTTAATTTTCTAAGTTAATTTAGACAAATTTCAATGCCATTTGTTATTGTTGGGGTGCAGGGAACGATACCCCAAAGCCTTGTGCTTTGGCACACGGAGTACCTTGAATTAAAAGAAACAGGAAGGTCTTAGAAGCTGTCTTAGAACCTTCTCTTATTTCCTCCCCTGACCCCAAGTGCAGGGAGAGACTCTCTGGAGTTTCCTTGTCTGACCCAGGAAATGGTTTTCCAAAAGAAATGCAATCGCCTTAAGACTCTCTCCCTAGGAATCTCATCAAATCACCAGGGGAGGTGTAACCACCAGAGAGAAGAGTCTAAAAGTCATTACCGTGCCAAGCAGACTGTCCGTCCGTTCTCTCGGGGAGCAGCCGCGAGTGCCCACCCAGGAGGCTGTCTACACAGGAAGACCGCCTTTGTTTACAGCACCGTTCTGCCCTCACCTCCCGGGGTCTGCCAGTCCCAGCTGTTCATGTCCCCTAAGAATCGCTTGCTGCTCCTTTAGAGTGACCAATAGCCCCCACTTCCCGGTCCTCTATGAAGAGGGGATTTAAGCCTCCTCCCTCTGGCCCTTGCTCAGGTCTCATGTTTCACACGGTGCCCGTGCCTATGCACACTAATAGCTTTCATGCTGCCTTCCCCTAGTAATCTGTCTGTGGTCAGTCATTTTGGTGAACCCTCAGAGAGGGAAGAAGGGAAGCTTCCCTTTGCCCCTACACTTTGACAAAGACACCTCATCCTGTAATGTACTGCTAAACAACAGGGCACTATGGCATCCTGGAGTTGAGCAGTGCACAACCTGCACAATTGTACGTGGGGCCCTGTTTGCTAACAAAACGAGAGGGGTGGGCTATTGTAACAGGCCAGCCAGGAGGTGAAGGGGGATTCAGTCCATCAGGAATTTCCCACCCACTAGTGAGCCATAAAACCTGTTTAGTAGGGTACAACCAGCAGGTAAAATATGTGTGTGTGTGTGTGTGTGTGTCCGCATGCGTAATATCAGAGTACATCTTACAGAAAAGGAGAGTCCTGTTTCTGACACTTTATGTAATGGGTGGCAATGTCAAAAGTGGGTCATGTCTACAAAATTGAAAGCCACTGTAACAGATGGCTGTCCTCAGCATGAGATAGTAGCCTAAAGATATTTCATTTGGGAAGATTATTAAGACCCAAACAATGCCACGACGATTCCTGATTCCTTATGTAGAAAAAAATCAGAACACCTCCTCCGAATCCAGGTACGACCGCGGTAATAGCCTTGATTTAGTGGCCACACTTCCCACGGGCCACGCCTGGCGCCTGGCTCACAGGTGGCCGCAGCCTCCGGGCTCGGATTCCTAATTATGTGCTCACCACTCTACGTCTGCATGTGGTGTAGACTGGAGAAGGGGTTTACACTCGGACTCAGCAGGACCAGTGTGCGCACCGCGTGGCAGGAGAATTGCCGAGCTGTGTGGGTGGGTGGACGTGCTCCGAGCAGCAAAGGGAGAAGCTCCATATTGTGTTCCTTTTTTAACAAGCGGACGATTTGTCCAGCAGCCCCCCACCCCCAAACTCCCCCTCACACCTCACTGGTGAGGAAGGCCGCACACGCCACGACTCCAGGGAAGCAGCTGCTCAGCCCCCATGCCGGGGTGACCCGGGCCCAGGCCCCATCCCCCCAACCCCTGGCCCACGAGCAGCACCAGTGTCATGGGTGGGCGAGCGCAGAGAGCCCAGGAGCCGGAGACCGGAATCCCCACTGTGGGTGGCAACTTACTCTTCTGAGACACGTTGGTCATATCTCTCGTCTCACAGGAAATGAATGGATGTTAGTATGTTTGGTTGTAAATAACCTCAGCCCCTGTCCTTAGATTTCTCATTTTCCCTTCGTCTCGCAGAAGAAGAAGAATGAACAAATTGTGCTCTGGGGTTGCATACATTTTTATTTTTAACTTTTGGTGGCTTTTATTGGGTGTCATCTTCTATTTTATTTCTTTATTTATTTAAAAAGAGAAACATTATCACACGAATGTTACTGAAAATGCTGACATGTTCTTTGCTGATCGTATTTTCAGGGTGGGCTGATTACCCGGAAACCCCGCGGTCTGCGTCGTCACGTGCTGTCCGTGCCGTATCCAGCGGGGTTGGCAGGGCCGTCTGCTCCACTTGGTCCTCCAGGGATGTGGGTCCTGAGTCCCTGACATTCAGCAGGTGGTGGGAGGAGAGAACAGTGAGGGTTCCTTGGGAAGGTTTATGGGCAGACTTAACAGTGAGACACCTCCTCCTGCCCACATTCCACGGCTGGGACTGTCACGTTGGCTGGAAACAAGCCGTGTGCGTGGGAGGAGAAAGAAATGAAGTACAGCATCGATGTGTGCTCAGCTGTACGCATGGCTGCATCCGCCGTGCTAGTCTTTGAGGAGAAGCCTGGTAGCAAGGGACAAAGAAAGGCACCCCAGCGTGGCCCTGGATGCATCTGGTGACCGAGGAGTCCCTCAAACTGTTACCATGGGCCTCAAGCACAGGGCAGCCCGTAGGCTTGCTAACCCCCCAGCCCCAGGCCTGCCCACTGCAGCGGGCGCCTGCCGTCCAGAGCCTGGCCTCGCACGGGCACAACGCAAGTCCCTGCCTTGCCACTGCTCACCACGTGTTTGCAGTGGTCCACGTCAAATGGTAACCGTACCCCACTGCCCTGGACACAGCCGGGTGGGAACCCCTGGCCGAGGTTCTCGGCCTCGAGGGCTTACTGCCTGCAGCCAACTCTGTGCCGACCAACACACCGGCCAGCCTCCAATTGCAAATCCAGCCACTCCGGCTATTTCAGATAGAAAGGGATTTAATGCAGGAGTTCAGATGCCCACACGCACATCTGGGCCATCAGGGACCTTTCTCTGTGGCATCTGCAGGCTGGGACCGGCATGATCTAAGCCAGGAAGACTCTGACTCATGTGACTCAGAGTCAGAAGTACTCCCGCAGCAGCCAACTCGGAGCCAGGGCGCCTCCCGGATCTGCACCGGAACAAGTGAAAAGCAGGGAGGACCTGCTGCCTGTAAACCCCTCTTCATATCCGGCCCCAGGATGGGGGCTGGAAACTGCTCCAGAAAGCCCAGTGACGGTGCCACCAGAGGCAGCAGCAGGAGCAGGGGGAGGTCGGGCTTTCCCCACCCTGCCCTCCGGGTCGCAGGTGAATGCGTCGCGCTGGCAAGACCGCACTCCGGAGAACTCCGGCTGCGCGTGCGGCTTGGATGCGGAGGGCTTTGTTTTCTGGCCTCTACAGCCCAGCAGGTGGGGTGGGTGCTGCAGACCACTCCGTACCCACCGACCGGCCTTCCGGAGTCAAGTCAGGGTCTGTCTGTGAGGGAGGAAGGGAGAGGGGACGGTGGGCAGGTGCGGGTTGGAGCCGCCTTTGTGCCACGTGCTCTGTTTATTCCAGGCTTCCCTTGTGGCCCTCAGGAGAGCTTCCCATCTTACTGTGGTGGGCTCTGCCCGTTCCTGAAGTCTGTCCTGCACCGCGCGCACTTGCAGTTGCTGCTGGCCCGAGTGTGTGGACCTACGGGCTCGGCTTCTCCCGTCTTAGGATAATCGCCCCTCTGTGGCCACGGTGCTCCCTCGCTCCCCTCCCAAAGGGCTCAAACTCTGGCGAGCAGAAGCAGAGGGCAGGGCCTCACCTGAGCCTTCGCTGGTGTCAGCAGAACTCCCCTTCCTGGAGGCAGGGCCCGGGGGGCAGGACCCCCGGAACGGCTCTCGCAGCGGCAGCCTGTCAGTGTCGAGCCTGGCATCAGGGAATTGGGGTGTGGGCAGCTTTGCGCGTGTTTGTTTCTGGGGGGAGCCTGCTCGGTACCCTTGGCGAGGTGCTCGTGTCCAGCGGCTTTGCTGCCTAAACACAGCCCCACTCTCTCACCAGCGGGGTCACCCGGGCCACCTCTGCCTGCCCTTCCCCAGGCCAGGGTCCTGTGCCCACCGACCTCCTCAGTCGCGTCCTCCCAGGATGGAGGTGGGACCCTCCTGTTTCTGGTGCCTGAGGGACACTTGGCCGAGGCCGAGCTCTGGCCCCCTGGCTGGGTCTTACTTGGGAGCCGCCCAGGGCTTGTCCCTTCAATGCCCGGCACCCCTGGGCCCTGCGTGGAGTTATGGCCCATCTGTGACCATCTTCACCTGGGGCTGCAGTCCCGTCACATTCCAATCTCCACGCCAGCCCCTGCGGCTGCCACAGAGGGGGTGACCTCTCTGACTTGCCTGGGACCTGCCGCCACCCCCACGTTGCGAGGGGAGCAGGCTGGGACGGTGACCTGCAGCCCCTCCATCTTCCCGGCACCAGAACGGCAGGGCGGAAACGCAAACGTGAGGAATGAGCGTGAACGTTTGTATCGAGTGTGCGTGCGCCTGCGTGTGCACACGTGTGAGTGCGTCTGCACACGTGGTGTGGGCGCGCGTGTCTGTGTGTGCACACCACAAACACATGAGCTCACAGTCACCTGTCTCAGCGCAGAGAGAGCGTGAGACAGGGCCACTAAGTCTGTGCCCCAGAGGCTGGGGAAAGGGCATGTTTCTGCCGCCAACCAGTTTTGGGGACCCAGATCCGCCTGCTAAGGCAGTGTTCTTCCCAGCAGGTCCAGCAGGGGGACCTTTCCACCGGCTTCCTGCCCTCTGGCCGCTGCCTGGACAAGGGGTTAGCAACCCCTCCCCCTCCCCCAAGCAGGGGGATTAAAAATTCATGCTGTCCCCGGGGGATGTGGGAGGAAGGGGTGACACGAAATTAAAAGGGAAAGAGATTATTTTAATCCTCTCGGTGGACCTTGCAACAAGGTGGAGAGAGCAAAGGCTGAGAGTCCGTCCCATCAGACTGAGGCGTGAGGACGGACTCTGCCACCAGGAGCCGGTCATTACAAACTGCATGTTTTCTCCTCTAAATAAGAAACTTGCCTTCATTCCGCAGATAGTGCTTCCCCGGGTAAAGGTGCTCAGATTTTCATAACCCCTGACACTGTGGGCAAGTGGATTTCAAACTTGATTTCAGCTTTGCCTCTTGGGGTTTCACCCTGGCCCAGGAGGACGGGGCAGGACCCCCGCACGGTGTCAGTGTCGGGGAGCCGGACACCACGCCGACTCTCGCTCTCACCCCCAGGGGACCCTGTCCACCCGCTGGTTAGCTGAGGTGCAGACCTCTCTCTTTCCCTCACCTGGGCACACACCTGAACGTAAAGTGAATAGACGCCACCTTTGTTTGGACAATTGTGAGCGTGGCGCAAACGTCCTCGCTTCCTTGGCCGATGGGCATGTTCCGAGCAGTCCATTTGTTTGCCAGCTTGGAAACGTAAGGCTCTTTCCCTCCTCTGCTTGCTCCTGGCAGAGAAGAGGCCAGGAGGCCGGGAGAGAGAGGCCCCGTCAGCTTCTGTCCCAGGCGCGGGGGGTGAGGACGCTTCAGGAGGCGAAGCCAGGTGGAAAGCGTCTCTGCAGTTCTCCGTGCGTGGCGCGTGCCACGCAGATGTCGTCGCTCTGTGGCTCTGTCCTTAGCTACTCTATCGCAACAGAAGACTCTCTAGAGAGTCCAGATCTCTTATCTGCAAGTAAGGACCTTGAATGGGTATCAGTTTGGGGTTGTTTGGTTGTTAATGAGCTCGATAAAGAAGAAATTCGCATGTTCTGTTTCTGACCACAGACTGCGCGGCAGGGGGCATTCGAAAGCAGGAATGTTCTGATTCACGAGTTGAACTTTGCTGACGCTGTTTCCCGAGGACTCTAACCCCCCCCAGCTAGAAGGGAAATCACTGCCATTGCCAGACTGAACCCCACTAACACAACAGCCCTTCTGTTAATATGGTGTGGGGTGATTTTGCAGAGTTATTGCGAGATTTTTAAATTCCAATTCTTTCCAGCTGGATTTGATTGAAAAATAATTTCCACCAACAGTTTTTAGGAGGAGGTGGTAGATACCATAAATAAAGCCGTGGATAATTGTGGTCCCAGATCTAACTAGATGGAGAACCCCGTCAAAGAATCGTTGAGAAGGACGTGACCTAGAGAAAGACACAAAGCCCACAAGGACACACAGAGACACAGCTCTCTTCTGCAGGCAGGATCGATGAAGCTTTCTTTGTCGTAAATCAGCTGTTAGGAAAATTGTGCTGAATTTTCAGAACCAATTTTTTTCCTCTTTACATTTGAGTACCATTTTTACTTACAGGGATCCTCCTAGCCATTAATCTAAGCGAAATCCTATTTATTATTTTGAACAGATGTTTACGTGTATTCTGTGTTGTTTGCTTAGGCTGCCGGTCTGGAATGCAGGGTGGCCTGGTGCTTGCGCCTCAGCGTGGCACGTGATGTCCACGGGGAAGGACGTGGCTCGTTCTCGCTGAGATTCTATCGCTCCCGGACATTCTAGGTTGACAGTGGTCAGAGACTCAAGGCTTATGTCCCTCTAGGGAGCTGCTAAAGCAAAACAGCCCTTCCCCCACGCCTGGGGCACTGCCCGGGAGCTCCGGGGCTGCGGGGCTCTGGGCCTGACACCCTGGCGGGAAGCTCCTGTTTGCTGCCCGCCCCGTTTGATTGTGAGAAGCTGAATGGAAGTGGCGCTCGCTCCCTTAGGGCCACCGAGCAGAGGTACAAATAGGGAACCATCCCTGGTCCAGCACAGCCCGTCTGACAAAGTGCCGATGCCCTACACCGCAGAGAGAGGGAGAGAGGGACACGCTTTGAGCAGCACATCGGCACATTTGTACGCCGTCCAAACACCGTCCTACACTCTGAACTGGTTCCCTAAACCTCCCAAATTCAAATGTCACCACTAGTCCTATTACTCGCATGTTGTTTGGCCTCTATTCCTTGATTTTTTATTTTTTAAAAAATAAACATACAGCATAGAGGGAAGAGAAGATTACTTGTCAAGAATTTGGCATAGTATGAGCCCAGTTTTCCCTTTCTAAAAGAGTCTGTCTAGAATGAGAAGCCCATTACCAAAGAGAGGAAAGAGTCACTCTCTTGTGGCATCGACCATCAGGGGGGTGCACCTGCAGGGACCAGGCAGGTTGTGGCCAGGGACAGGCAGCTTGGCTCTGGGCTGGGTTTATAAGCCAAGAATGTCAAAACATGGCACAAAGGGTTCAACCTGGACAAACAGTGGGGAAGGCCCAGGCAGGGAGACGTCAGATTGGACAGCAGAGCCTTTTGTCTCATCAGCGTCTCAAACCCAAGCACAGGTTTCAGCCTTTAGAACCAGCTTCTGTAGCCGGGGCTCTAATTGGGGGTGGTTCTGCTCCCCACTGGACATCAGCTGGGGACATTTTTGGCTCTCACAACCAGAGGGGAGGGTGCTACGGCAGCCAGTGGGTGGAGGTCAGGGATGCTGCCCTGCATCCCGCCGTCCACAGGACAGCACCTGCCCCCACAGGATTATTGGGTTCTGCACGTCAATAGTGCTGCGGGTTCAGAAACCATGTTCTATAAAAATCAGGAATTTTCTTCACTTGGATCCAGGATTCCAGTGCTTGGAGAAAGTCAAGGCTCTGAGCACATGCGGATTGACCCTGCCGGAGCTGCGTTTGAAACCTTCTGACTGTAGCTAGATCCAGTCTGGAGAGAGACACCCCCATGTGCTGCAAAGAGGTCGAGGCACATGGAGGACTGAGCCCAGGCCTGGGGAGGTGGTGCTCTGGGTCGAACAGTGTCCCCCCACATTTGCGTCCACCCAGAACCCCAGAGTGTGACCTTATTTGGAAATAGGACCCTCACAGATATTATCGGTTAAGACGAGGTCATCCTGGAGAGGGGAGCCCTGATCCACCGACTGGCCCCTCATAAGACACAGAGACACACAGGACGCAGGACGCCAGGTGAGGACAGAGGCAGAGACTGGCGTGTCTACATGCTGAGGAACGCGGAGGACGGCCAGCAGCTGCCAGATGGGAAAAGGCCAGGCAGGATCCTCCCCTAGAGCTTCGGAGACAGCACAGCCCTGCCCACACCTTGATCTGGGGCTTCCAGCCTCCGGAACTGTGGGAGAATGAATTTGTGTAATCTGTGGTGCTTTGTTACAGCAGGGTGACAAACACAGGCCCAATCCCCTAAACCCCGAGGAGCAGGAGAGGCGGCTGCGGAAGGGCCTGGCAGCGTGGCAGGTGGAGGCCGTAAATCCCGTGCGTCAGAAAATCTCCCTCGGAGAGCTGTGCCGGTGGACTCCCTGCAACGCCGGGACGCAGCCACGCTGGGCTCCCTCATCCCGGCAACGACTGCCCGGGCGACTCGTCCACGCGATCTCCCAGGTTCTGAGCCCGGAATACTCACTGCTGATGTGAGGCTGTTTTGTCGTAGATGGAGAATCTTTGTCTACAACCAGGTCTCTAGCAGGGGAGAGATTTAAGAAGTCCAGGATGGCCATATGTCGAGAGCAAGGGGACCCGCGTGGTGCTCCATGGACGCAGAGGACGGCGCGTTCTTCCGTGGCTCTGGACCGGTCGCTGCCTTGCCCTGCACTGCTGGGGGCGGGGGGGGGTCTCATCCATGTGCTACCCTCCCCCAGCCGCCTCCTGCTGGACGGGAACTTCCCTTCTCCACTCGGGATCGAGAAGCGGCCCCAACACGGCCCCACGTTGGCGGTGGCCCATTTCCTCTGCCGACTCCCGCGAGACGTGGCTCGCCGAGGGACAGGAAGGCAGAGTGACGTGTGACTGACAGAGCAGCGTGAACCCAACTGCCCAGGAACAAGGGGCCCGGGCTCGGGAATCTGGCACCGCCTCGGTCCTACGTGGCCGATCAGATGAATTCAGGTGATTAGAGGAAGAGCTGGTGCGGGCAGTGCTCCAGTGGAGGGATTTCAGATTTTGTATTAAAAAGGGTCTTATTCTCCTGCCCTTTGTTTAAGTCAGGTGAAAAAATAATTAGGCTCTTTGGGCCCTTCTCATGCCCTTTTTCCTGAACTTTCTGAAAACATCAGAGGGCAGGAGCCCTCCCCAGCCAGGACGGAACTGTCGCGTCTGGGCGTTCTGGAGAGTTCTGCTGTCCCTCCTGCACGGAGATGTAGAGTTAGGGGTCGCCCTCCTATTTCAGAGGGCCACTGGGCTCCTCCAGTAAGATCGTCTGCTCAGCAGGGCGGCTCTCGGGCTGTCCCGGTGCCCCAGGGAAGAGCCGGAGCTCCCCACGGATGGCGCCTCCCAGAGGCCGCGACTCTGTGTGCTCCTGGGAAGTCCCCAGGCCGGCCCACAGGGGACCGGGAGCCCTGGGATGGCTTTGAGGGCTCTCCAGGTCACAAGCACGCTGGACTGGTAGAATGTGCACATGTCTAATGACTCTGCTTTGGGTTTTCAAATGTTTCTTCATTAAAAATTTTAAATTACAAAAGTAATCCATGATGATTTTAACCAGAGATGCATGAAGATGAAATCCGCCCCTCCACCCGCTCCCACCCACTCCGATAAGCCACGGGAGGGGCACATCCTTCCTGGCTGGCACCGAGCTCACTGACGCGCAGGTGGACAGCTGCATGTTTGATGTCCTCTTTGCCATTTTGAAATAGTAGTGTCGTCACCTGTATATGTTCCTCCGGAGGATGTGGACACGTCCAGTGAGTTTCAGTGTTTTCCTCATGCATTGTGCTGAACTGCGTCCCCGAATTCCCATAGTGAAGCCCTGACTCCCCTTGTGACTTATTACAGATGGCCTTTGAGGAGGTGATTAAGGTTAAATGGGGTCCTGAGGGTGGAGCCCAGGTCGGACAGGACTGGTGTCCTCATAGATGAGGAAGACACTTGGGAGGCTGAGGCTGGAGGATCCTTTTGCCCAGGAGTTGGAGATTGCTGTGAGCTGTGATTGCATGGCTGCACTCCAGCCTGGACAACAGAGCGAGACCCCGTCTCAAAAAAAAAACCAAAAACAAAACAAAGAGGAAGAGACACCAGAGGCCTCTGTCAGCCAGTGTGACTACTTCTCGAGGAGGCCACTGTCTGTAGGCCAAGACGAGAGCCCTCCCCAGGAACAGAGTGATGTGGCACTTTGATCTTGGCCTTCCAGCCTCCAGGACTGTGTGAAAATAAATTTCTACTATTCAAGCCACCTGGTTTATGGTGTTTTGTTGTGCCAGCCCCAACATACAAAGCACCTCGCTTAATGAGAATATATCCTGGGCCGGGCGCGGTAGCTCACTCTGGGAGGCTGAGGTGGGAGGATTGCTTGAGTTCAGGAGTTCGAGACCAGCCTGAGCAAGAGTGAGACCCCGTCTCTACTAAAAATAGACAGAAATTAGCTGGACAACTAAAAATATATAGGAAAGATTAGCCGGGCATGGTGGCACATGCCTGTAGGCCCAGCTACTCGGGAGGCTGAGGCAGGAGGATCGCCTGAGACCAGGAGTTTGAGGTTGCCGTGAGCTAGGCTGACACCACAGCACTCTAGCCTGGGCAACAGAGCAAGACTGTCTCAAAAAAAAAAAAAAAAATGAATACATCCTGGATGTCTCCAGGTCAATAGATGGGGATCTAACTCATTTCTAAAAACAGCTGCACAGTGTATGACTGTGCCCAGTCCCTGGGCCATGCTGCTATAGATGAACTCTCGTGTTGTTTCCAGGGCTTTGCTACCACGCAGCAACCTCACAACAAGCCTCCCTGATCATACGTCCTTAAGAATTTTTAATCTGATTTCTACAGGACAGATTCCTGCAGGGGTGAGGCAGAGGGTGTGTCTGTTCCCCTCCGCCACCCCCGAACCCGTGCTCTGGGCTGCTTTCCCCAAATTGCACCATCTGTATTCCCACCGGTGGTGGGTGAGAGACCTGCTCTCCTGCAGTTTCGCAGCAGTGGATAATATCGTTCTTTTAATTTCTGGTCATCTAATAAATGAAAATGGAATTTCACTGTTGCCTTGTTTTCTCTTTCATCGACTACTAGCGAAGTTAAGCGTATTTTCACTAGCGTGTTATTTAGATTTCCTGTTTGAAGCTGCTTGCTTTTAGGCTTTCCCTGTTATTCTCGAGTTGTTTATCTTTTATACTTCTATTATTTTAAATGTCACTTCGTAGGCATAGTGACTCCGACCCGCCTGATGTGTGTGTTTTCCTGCGCTGGGATGTGCCCATGGCTGTTCCTCCTGCCGCAGACTCTCCTCTTGGCTTTGAAAGGCCCTGGCCCTTTGTTATACAGCTAGTTTCTGATTTTCTTCCAATAGTTTCTGCTTTTATTTTATGTTTAGGTAATGGATCTATGTGGAATATATTTTTTAGACGAGCACGAGGTCACATGTGCCCTTATTAAATAAATCTTACTACCCCCATGCTGAATTGGAATGACACTTTGTCACCTCTTTTTTTTTTTTTTTTTTGAGACAGAGTCTCACTGTGTTGCCCTGGCTAGAGTGAGTGCCGTGGCATCAGCCTAGCTCACAGCAACCTCAAACTCCTGGACTAAAGCGATCCTTTTGCCTCAGCCTCCCGAGTAGCTGGGACTACAGGCATGCGCCACCATGCCCGGCTAATTTTTTGAATATATTTTTAGTTGTCCAATTAATTTCTTTCTATTTTTGGTAGAGACGGGGTCTCGCTCTTGCTCAGGCTGGTCTCGAACTCCTGAGCTCAAACGATCCACCGGCCTCCACCTCCCCAGAGTGCTAGGATTACAGGCGTGAGCCACCGTGCCCGGCCAGAAGTGATAATATTTTTGAATACTTGCTATCTGCACAGTATCTTGAAATGACTTTTATATGATTTTTCTCACTTAATCATTGCAGCATAATAAAGACATAGATGTAACATTATCTCTATTTAGAGCTCAGGAAACCAAAATTAAGAGACACTAATTCACTCAAGTTAACTGTAATGAAAGTAGGATTTTAGAAGGAGGACAGTCTGACCTAGGAATGTAAGACACCATATTCTTTATGACTGTATAGTAATTTGCTATACTACTCTTTCTTTCCCTCCCTCTCTCTCCTTTTTCTTCCTTCACTCTCACTTTTCTCTCTCTCTCTCATATCTTTCTCCTTTTCCCTTTCTCTCTTTCTTTCTCTATTTTGTTAATGATCAAATAAAAAATTTTTTACTATATTTAGCTGTTTCTACCTCCCTGTGATAAACAGCTCCATGTAGCTTTCCCATTGTATCTGTACTCAAATACATATGATGAGTACATGTGTATGTGTATATATTATATTTAAATATTTGCAAGATCTTCTGGTGTTGTTTAAAAATTATATTATGCTGGAAAAACCAGTTAGAAAATAGGGAGAAATAGGGTGTATGTAATAAATTTATTAAAAAGAAAAAAACACAACAATTTATGTATTAAAATATAAGAATTCATTCAACAAAAGCAGTCATGAATAATAGAATAATAGAAACAGAAAAACGTGGTATAAATTTTGCCCCATTGTTTGTCAGCATTGTGATGTTTTACCAATTATGTAGCAGGCAGATATATCAAAACAAAGACAATAACACTATGTAGGTCTAATTTCATTTTAATGATAAGATAAATTTATGTATGTAAAAATCTATCTCATATCCATCAACAGAATGCAAATTAAATTAAATTCTCCACATCAGTAAACGACTGTAAAAATCACAGAATTAACTTTTTAGAGTCCACTAGATTGCTACATAAATTAAGATTTCTGCCTATGGGAAGTCAGATTTTACTGCAATAATCTACAGTATTTCCTTATGTTGTGAATACTGTACTGTAAACATGGTTTACTTGTTGATCCTATCAATACCGTGGCTCATTCTATGGGAGCCATAATGTACAGCCTCCTATGGCATTATTATGGGTTGAACTGTATCCCTCTAATAAGATATGTTGAAGTCCTTAACTCCAGTATTTTGGAATGTGATCTTATTTGGAAATATGGTCATTGCAGATGTAATTAAATTAAAATAAGGTAATGCTGGAGTAGCGAGGACCCCAATCCAGTATGCCCTGTGTTCTTTTATGAAAAAGATCATGTAAAAAGAGAGACACACAGAGAGAACGCTATGTTATGACAAATGCCTAGAGTCGAGTTATGGAGTTGAAGGCCAAAAAATGTCAAAAATTGACAGCAAACCACTAGAAGGCAGGAAGAGGCAATAAAGAATTTCCCTACAGATTTCAGAGAAAGAATGGCCCTGTAGACACCTCGATTTCAGACTTACAACCTCCAGAACTGTGAAACAATAAATTTGTGTTCTCTTAAGCCCCACAACTTTTGGTGTTTTTTACAGCAGCCCAAGCAAACTCACATATATGGGAAGTTGTGAATTTCCATTGTGGGGCACAGTTCATTTCCATAAAGGCCAATAATCTATGGAAAGTGGCTGATCAATGACGTGATGGGAACTAGTCTGTAAAAATGAATTGAGCTGATCAGATTCTCAGAAGTTGCCTAAAAAATGGGACATTTGATGGTAGGAGCACCGCTGAATTTAAAAAGGAGAAAGAGGTTTATGGGATTTGGAAGAATCACACATTAACTCAGCTCATAATTAAGAAAAAATCTGAATACGTTATATCACATAAAAATATGCACAGAGTAGAGAGAGATAAAACCACATGCTTGCAGAAGGAGAAGCAGGAAGAACATGGCATAGACAGTCTGAGTCATACTAGAAACAGTATTGCTGGAATGAAGATGAACAAACCCTAATTACTGCAGTAACAGGATTGCTTCAGATTCTAGAATAGACTCCTCAATCTCATACTCTCTGGGCTTACTGAAGTTCTCACTGAATTAGCCTGAGATTGTTTCAATTATTGCTCCACGTAAATCCTATGGCAACCATTCTTTTTCTGAATTGAACTAGTTGAGTGATCTACAAGCCTAGTACAGTAAAATGTTACAACTAGCAAAAGTAAATTATTTTCTTCACAAACAAAGAATTGTTTAAAAAATTGATAAAGCTTTGCTTTCTTAAGTTTTTATATTTATCTGTTCCTACCTCCCTTTTTGTTTCTTTCTTAAATCTTTTATACCTTCACAAAAACCATAAGGATGCAAGGGGCTGAAAAAAAACTTGTTAAAGTGAGGTAAGATTAATTCCATGCTTAAGATACAACTGAAATTAGGCACATTAGAGAGTCAGAAAAATATTACCCCGTCATAAAAAAAAAAAAAGGAAATCATGATGAACATGGAGAATGGAAATAATAAAAATGAGAGATTGGGAGAGTTAGAACAATAGGAGACTGTGATCAGAAAAATAGGATATTGGTATAGGGAGAAATAATTACTATTATAAAAGTAAAAAACCATATCACAAACCAGAATTTTATATTGTTAAAATTTTTAAATTAATCTTTCTAGATTAATTAATGGATATATATTTTATATAATATAGAAATATTGATATATGATATGAATCATATCTGTGTGATATATAGGACTATATATTTGGTATAAAATAGATGTATACATCTACAACTTTCACGACTTTCAACTATTATATCTTCACAACTTTCATAGCTTCACAACTTTCTAACTAAGTGTTTTGTAGAATTATTTAAATTATTATTGCTTCAGTTATTATATCTATAGAAGTAGTATATAACAACATTACCTAAATAATATATTTATACTAAAAATTAAAAAGAATAAAGCATACAGTATTCTTAGAATAGCTCCTTTCACATAGGAAATATTCAACAAATATCAGTTAATTTTTGACTAAATGTATCTGGACATGCTGACATCTTCACATGGTAGGATACTGGAATCTAATTTAGCATACTTATTATAAGCTAAAAGTTTAAAAATCCACTTAAAGTCTAATTTCCCGAGGTTTTCTCTGATGAAACCATTATTTTTCCCACTATTTGATATGATAATTCTTGATTGATACTCTTGAACGTAAGAGCTTAAAATTTAGTGTGACATTGAAGGTTTTAGGAGTTCCTTAGTTCATGTGTGACAATTAATTTCCATCAAAGAGATGTGATAATAAAATAACTATATTAGAAGATAGTTTTGCTTTTGCTTAGGTTTCAAAATGCCAAAAATGAAGGTAACTCTTACCTTAAAATCAAGAAAAATAACTAGAAAGCTCTCAAAATCATAATTCTTTGAGCCCATCAGAGTGCTGATGTTACAAATTTACCAGGCGAGAGTTGAATTCCAAATGATGACAAGCCCCTCTGAGAAAAGAAGAGACATACAGATTGCTTCACTTTGGAAAGATCATAAGAGGAAGAAGCAGTTATCATAAAGTGGATAGGAATAAAATAACAAAATTTAGAAAATTCTTAACAGCTGAGCGAGGTCTGGTGTGATACTCAGAATCTCTGGGAACCCCAGACAAAAGAGGAGACTGCCCCACTTGCCATCAATTGCTCTCACTGGACCTTCAGTGAGAAATATTGTGAGCAGAGTAGCGTGTTTGAGAATGCTCTCCTCAGTGCTGCTGATAGCCAGAGCCTGCCAAGACTCGATGGTGGAATAGAAGTACTTGGAGAAACCCATTAGTGCTCTGGGCCCCGCGTGACGACAAGCCGGTAATCAGTAGTTGTTTCCCTCCTGCAGCCAAGAAACCTCTCTGACATGAAAGCTTTCTTCTGCTTAAAGAAAAGCAAGAAATTCACCTTTGTTTCAGACAGGCTTCTGTTCTTCCTTGAGGCCAAATCTGTCTGCTTCTGAGGAAAGGTCAAGATACCCTCCTGCCTTCAATTTCTGCTCTGATACAAGGAAAAGTTGAGATGGTGCAAGTGGAGGGTCAGAAAACCTGCTCCCCACCCACTGTCACAAGTTAAAAACCATCTACCACTAGAAAGAGGCAAGAAACACACCTGACAAGAAGTGTGCATTGATTTAAAACAGAGCTCTAATAGCACTTTAGGAAAGGAAGGTGTAGTGCTCACTTCCAAGACCCCCACAAATAAAAGGAATGGAGTTTGCCATGATGGGAAGAAGGAGAAATCCTGCCTATAAACTAGACCCTGCACTAATGTCTTAGTTTTCTATCATTATATAACAAATCACAAATTTAGTAACTTAAAACAACAAAGATTTATTATCTCAAAGTTTCTGAGGGTCAGAAGTTCGAGTACACTGTCACTGGATTTTCTGCTCAGTATCTCATCGAGCTAATGTCAAGATGTTAGCTAGGGCTGCAGTTCTCATCTGAAGTTTGGGATTCTTTTCCAAGATCACTGCTTTTGGCAGAATTAATTCCCTTGCAATTGTAGGATTGAGGTCCTAGGATTCCTGCTGGCTATCAGCCATGAGGGAGGGGTACTCTCAGCTTCTAGAGTCTGTTCACATTTTTTGCTACGTGGCCTCCTCCATTTTCAAAGCCACCTAGGGAGACTGTCTTGAATTGACTTCTTCTCCTGCCTGAAATTTCTCATGTCAAGAAAAGCCCTATTCATTTATGCACTCTCAAACTTAGGTCAGGCCCACCAAGAATATCTTAAAGTCAAGTAGTTTGGGATCTTAAGTACATCTGAAAAATTCCCTTTGCTATATATAAGGTAACATAATCATGGGAATGATATCTCATCATATTCATAGGTACTGCTCACACTAAAGGGGTGAGGAATAGACAAGAATAAAAGTCATTGGAAGTCATCTTAGAAATTCACCCACCGCAACTAAGCAGGAGTTAAATGTTGTCATCCACTGGGGGCAAAAAGAAGTTCTGGAAAAGCCCCACTTGAGGCACAGGAACACAGGGACTTCTTAAGACTGAGTTTGGAGCAGGAGGAGTAACAATTTCATGTGTAAAACATAGCTAGCCAGTCTACCTGGCATGTAGTAAGTGCTATATTAGTATGCTAATTTTTAAAATATTATCATAATTTAAGAAATTTAACTAAAATTTGGAGAAACCAGGGTTGCAACCCAGGTCTCTGTTGTAAATGCATTCACTCCTGCTGCCACAAGGAAGAACATTTATTCAGAATTCCAATTCTGTCAGTGTTATACATATAGATTAAACCAGATTCAACCCTCCTGTTTATGGTTATAAGAAAAGATTGCCTCAATTTTGTTTTAGGTTAGCTTCTTTGGATACAAAAAATAAAAATAAAAAGGGTTCACATATTTAAGACACTTTCTTCTTAGTCTCTATTAACATCTTTGTCACTAAACAATCATATTATTCCAAGTTGTAGCTTTTACTTTTCTTCCCAAGGTTCACATTGCTGGCCACTGAATCACAGAATATTTTCTTTTCTAATCATACTCCAGTTACTTTTTACATTATCCTTAGTTGTGCTCTAAGGATATTTCAGGAATTGAACATTACACTTGAAGCATTATTAGCTTATAGGTAATAAATTCAGATATTCATTTTTATCATGCTATAAGTAGTTAAAATGACACTAGAACTTTATGAAAGCAGTTTGTAGACTTATAAATGTTATATTATTTTTAGATTGTAAACTCAAAATAATTCTAAGGCAAGATCATGGTCTGATGGACAAACGACAGTCTTTTGGCACTATGTAGACTTGGCACAAATCTTTACTCTTGCACAAAATACTAATTGTGTTATTCTTAAAATGTTACTTTAATTTGAGCTCTTGGTGTCTTATTTACCCAGTCCATAAAATGGGCTAATAAAAATATACTTTCATGTGTTGAGGATTAGAGGTATTACATGAACTGTCATTCTATAAGTAGCAGCTATTTTAAATTCAAGTTTTACTTCTCAAAGCCACAACCAATGATATAATAATCCTTGGCTTTTCAAATTTTGTTTACATTCATAAATCTGTGAGAGAGTTTGGAGAAAATAATTTTGATGAAAATAAAATTACATGTTAGTATTTATTTGTCAATTAGACTTTTAATATTAGCGTAATTTTTTGTCTGTCATCACCATCATCACCATCATCATCATCATCATAACTTTCCTACAAGCCTAAGGGAAAATCCATAATGATTCATAAATCTGCATGAAGGGCTAACTATGTAGAAGCTATTAATATTTTATTAGCAACATAGCTTCATCTGTGTTCAAAAAATTTAATCGTAAGAGAAGGTTTTGATAGATTTTTCTCCGTTAAACAATAGAGAATGTATCTATTTTCATTTTTTCTAATATGGCTTTTAGCTTCAGCTCTGTCATTGAATTCAGAAAGGAACATTCAATCATATTTAATGGAAATAACTTATTAAATATTGTAGAGAGATGACTTTGGTGATACTTTCATTAATTGAAGGTTACCATAACAACTGAAGGTCTACATTCACCACTTCATAGTTACAAAGGAAACTAGCTGTCCTATACCACCTTTATTATAATTCTTAACACTTGCACATGTGTGGCATGCCTAATTTATCTCAAGATGATACTGAGGTGAAAAGGACATGATAAAAACGCAAATATAGAGACTCATGTCCATTTTTGTTAGCACAGAGCGTCACAAGTTAACTAATTTTTTCTGTCTCTGAATGTCTTAGAAAGTATTTACTGTTTTCTGACACATAATCGTACCCAGGCAATGCTCCTAAAATCGAATCTTTATGAGATTTTCTGAATATGTCATTTATGAATTTCTTTTTAACTAGGCTGAAATCTAATATTTTTATTTAACACTTTCACATTTATTGAATGAGTATCATATTAGAAAGTACATAAGGGAGTTAAATAACAAAAAACAAATATAAGTAATTAATTTTCTCTGAAGATCAACATACAGTTGGGCTGCCAGGCAGTGTAGTAGTGGTAGTAGCAGGTGGTATGTATCTCAGTCATCAAATGCTGAGGCAGGATGTATGCCAAACACATAAAATCTGTACAGTTTCCATTAGACAAAATATACTCTGAATCCAAATCCCCATTTGGATCTGCTGATTCAATATTTAATTTCAACTTTTCTGGGTCTCTCTCTCCTACCCACAGAACTGGTAATTATATTTAATTATATAGAAAGCTAGACAAGAATTTTAGGCAATGAGAAATTTTCTCTGTGGTTTAGTTTAGTATGGTCAAAGGCCCTTCTTTCACTCAAATAATTTGCTGGTTGCTATTAGCAAACTGTAATTCTCCCATTACAGTAATATTCATTTAATTTAAATTTTATTATTAATAAATTTCTGGGTAGAAAAGTACAGTTTTAATTAGTCATTTATATCTTTGTCCAAACATTTTAACAGGACCTACGCTCCTCTGAACTACCAGGCCTGATTACCTCATCTGAATTTGTTTGAGTGCATTTTCCTCTGACACCATAGGCCCAGACATACTGGTGTTTTCTCATGTGTGAAAATAAACTTTAATTTTTCCTGCCTTAATTTTATATAACATGCTTCTCCCTTGATTTAAACTATTCTCAACTAAGGATGATGGGGCTTTACCCAGGCAGATCTGGTCAAGAAGATGAGGTCCCCACTCTCCAAAGCTCCTAGTCTAGGAGGATGGTTCTTGGAGGAGGAACGAGTGACCAGAATTTATGTCCCCCAGCCCCATGTTACAGAAGCTTTATTTTAGGAAAGTACAAGTGAGATAGATGTGGTTCCCATTCTCCACCCAGCCTCCACTTGGTAGGGTGGAAGCTCTACTCTAGACATTGCAAGCCAAGGACATTGGGGTTCTCACGCCAACTGATACTTAGGGTGGGAGTTCCATGTCAGGAGAGGCAAGCTGGAAAGAGTAAGGACTACCACCCCCACTCAGTGCCTTACTAGTAGAACAGAGGTATCACCCCAAAAGAAGCAGAACACTGTACTGGCCCCATTTCTGATAATCAGTGGTATAGAGATTGTGCCTCGGGAGCGAGGCAAGCTGTAGGAACAGAGAGTTCTGTCGTTTTCTCAGGGAAATGAATTTATTATAAAAAGCTTTAGGAAGTTAAAGCCTAAAGGCTTTATCAAAACCACAGAGATATTGGTGGTGAGGAATTAAGATGTCACTCCATGATAATAATAAATAAAATGGTAAAGAGGCTAAAAAGTTTAGCCAAGTAAACAAAAGAGTGAGACCCCTAAGAGCCCTCCTTGAATTGTTCTGTGCCTCAAAAATTGATCTCAAAACTATTCTGTAAAAGTGTGCTATCTTTAATTGGATCAGATTGTGGAGCAATTGATGCCCCATGGTAAGGTGAAACAATAGAGCAATCAACTACCAATTAGCGGATGCTAACATCTGAGTATGATACCAATAAAGCCAGACCGTCCAGTCTTACAGAGGGATCTGGGAAACAGGCAGTCAAAGAATCAAGATAAAAACACAATTGTCCCTGGAAGTAGAACTAAGGAGTCAGAGAGACTATGCACATGACCAAAATTGTGCCTTCTGAGAACTGATTCTAGAAGTTGCACAAGGCAGGGTAAAGGGACTTTAGTAAAATAGCCCAGCCAAGTCATTAAAACAGTAAATAAATAAACAGCAATGATAACAAACCCAAAGAAGGTCAGTATACAGAGTTGCTATGATGTAATATTTAAAACGTTCTGTTTGCAACAAAAATTGTGAGACACGCAAAAATGATTTTTTATATATTTAGCTTAGTATTTACCATAATTTTAACTGACTTCTGTTCTTTGCCTTTTTCTTTAGTTCTTTTCTCTCTTTTTTGCCTACTATGGCTTTATTTAAACATTTTATATTATTTCATCATATCTGCCCACTTAGCATATCCATAAAACTTCTTTTAAAATATTTAAGTAGTTTCCAAAGAGTTTGTAATTTGCCTTTTTAATTTATCTAAGTCCATCTTCAAGTAAGACTGCAGTGCTTCCTGTGTAGGTGTAGGTGATGTGAATCATTCTTTAATCTTATGATTAAATCTCTCTCTTTTGGTGGGCCTGTATCTCTGCGCTGTGATCTTCACAAGTGTGTTTCTAGTATTATAGCTTCCCCTATCTTCCATAGGAAAGACAGTAAATCTAGAGGGGGCTGGTGTGGGAGGAAATCCCTTTCTTTATGTGGAAAAACCTCTTACAAAGTATTTTCCCCTGGAGAGTCAGTATTTTTATTTTACAGTGATTATTCTTCTCCACTATCTTAAAAGAGCCATGGAAGCATCTTTCTAAGATCTTCATCAAGTACAAATTTGGTGGGAGTTTCTTGGCGGTATAACCCATATAAGCAGTAAGGCCCTCTAAGATTGTGGCCCCCCAAGACTTTCTCGCTCTTATATTAGGCCATACTATCTCTAGTAATTCATCAAAGTTGCCATTTACATATTCCTACCAGTTTATGGCTTTAGCAGCTTGTCATCCAGATAAGTAGATCTTAATTGTGCCTCTCTGGATTTGTCTGTCACTCTCAGTTTCTGAGTGGTGGTGATTTGCCCTGCAACCTTAGTTATCTGAAGGGTTCAAGAAAAGTCATTGATTTTCAATTGGTTCAGTTTTTCTCGTGTTAAGGATAACACATGGCAATCCGAAAGCAGAATTGACTCTGGGATTTTTTTGGAGGGCAATACACATATTCTCACATTAGATTATACATATGGTTCCACAACTCTATGAACATCAAACAACACCAACAACAGCAATACAATAGTGAATTTTTCACTTTAAATTTATGAATGTGTGTCATGTGAATTATATATTATTAAATGTGTTTTAAGAATAGATACATTGAGAACATGTCTATGATATAACCAATGGTATTTTAATTTATTAAGGTTTCTAAAGCCAAGCATAAGAGTAATAAATCTGGATTATGTCTACTGTTCATCAAATTTGTTTTGGGAAAATTATTAACCTACATTTTCTGGACTAAATATTATAGAATTTGGTCACCTTGAGATCACTTTGCATGTCTCTCCCTCCCATGATTCTTTAGGGATGATTTTTAATATTTACATTTTCTGAACATTATTTTTTCAAATATTTTAGAGACGCACTACAATCTTTACTCAACATCTAATTTGAAGATACCATATATTCATTTGGGAGCAAAACATATTTTATTTGTCTGCTATAACAATGTCAAAATATAACCCTTTCTGGATTCCATCCATTGTTTTATGTCATTTTACTTTAGTTCATACACAAGAAATCTGAAGAAACTTATGTTACTCAATGGTTTTCAAAACATTGTAAACATTCTCATCTTAGCGTATAGGAGGATGATAACAAGGCTATGTGTGTGGTCTTCAGAGTACTTACAGAAATTGAGAATACCAAGACATAACTCCCCCAGAAATTTTATTTTATTCACAGTTAATTGAGAAGTGACAAGAAGACAAAGAGTTCTTAATACTGGGGTCAAAAATATCTGGCACTTTCTTATTACCAGTTTTTATTTCTTTTTACTTTTTCTTTCATAATATCATTCAGCTCACACTCTGGATTTCTAGAACAAATTCTTTTCAGTTTTTTTCTACAATTCTAAAATCCTTATTTATTTCTTACTCCTTCACCTTGTTGTCATTTTTCTTGTATTGAGAAAAAAAATTCCTGATTTTTTTTTGAGATTCATGACTCCAGAGTGTTCACTGGATGTAGTTAAATTGGGTAACATAGTATTTTCAATGAAAACAGCAATAATTATTTGAAATGTTTTTCAAAGTACATGCAACAAATTGAACATTTCTTTAATATTTTAGAGTGGATACCACAAAAATTCTGAGGATATTTATCCTGGTCAGAAATCAGGATAAATAAAAATTATATAGTAATCTATTCAATTTTATGATATATCTTAGTTTTAGCATATAAATTATTGTATTAGTTTGCTTGGGCTGAAACAACAAAATACCATAGACTGGGTGGCTTATATAAAAGAAATTTATTTCTTGCAGTTCTGGAGCTGAGAAGTACAAGGTCAAAGTACCAGCAAAGTTGGCTTCATTCTGAGGTTTGTTCTCTTGGCTTGTAGGCGGCTACTTTCTCATGGTGTGCTCACATGACCTTTTTGTGTGTGAATGGAGAGTGAAGTCTCCCTTTTTTTACTCTTTTAAAGCCACCGATTCTATTTTATTAGGTTCCCACCCTCATGAACTCATTTAATTTTAATTACCTTCTAAAGGCTAGCTCCAAATACAGTCACATTGGTGGTTAGAGTTTCAATGTCCAAATTTTGAGGGGGCACAATTCTGTCCATGGTATTTATATTGGGCTTTTACTTTATATGAACTGGAATATACAGCCACTGCAACAGTAGGAGTCTATTTGAATCTTCGTATCAAAGTGGGATGGTTAATGAGTGCAAAAATGCAGTTAGATAGTTAAACAGAATGAGCGATATTTGATAGCACAACAAAGTGACTGTAAACAACAATAAGTTAGGGTGTACTTTAAAATAACTGTAAGAGTGGAATTGAAATATTCCTACCACAGAGAAATGATAAATGCCTTAGATGATGGGTACACCAATTACCCTGATTTGATTAATTCACATTGTATGCCTGAATCAAAACATCACATGTACCCTATAGATACATACAACTATTATTTACCCAAAATAATTAAAATTTAAAAAATACTTCATATAATTTAAAATATGCATTGGTGAAATTTTCTAGCCCAATGCAGCTTAATGTCTGACCTCTTTTTCCTTTTGGGATGATTGCCAAATGGTCTATAACCTCTGTTATTACCAATTTTATAGTTACTTTCATAGCAAAGTCATTATCTCTCAGCAGTTTCTGAATGCTTTTCCAAGGATATTTCGTGTGTTGAGCCTGAATGTGATATTCCAATGTGATATTTGCTTACAATTTTATTGTAGAATTTTCGAATATGACTGCATAAAATAGATTGACTAAGACTGAATTTAATACACAATTTTAAGTTAGCTTGGCAATAGAGTATAGTAGCTCATGAATGACAGAGGTCTAAAATATATAAGCCAAACATTAGGTATTAGCCAATGGATATTATTTAAATGATCTAGATTATACTATTTAAGTTGATGCTAACACAGTTTATATGTTAAAATGTCAAATGTTTTAATAATAGTATCAGATGCAATATTGAATTGTTACTGTTTTCCTCTAAATTGCTACAACAGATAGTCACTGGCAATATCATGAAATTTCAGCCCACAGTTTTATTAGAAGAAATTTATTACCACTTCTAAGAAATAAAAATAAAACTTAGCAATAAAAAGACAATGTAGTAAAAATATGAAGGAGAGCAAGTGGTTTCAAAAAATATTTGGAGTAAATTAATCTGTAAATACTACTATAATAAATATGACTTGATAATTCTAATTAGCTAGCAGTTTTAAAAATTAAGGATAACTGCATCGCTTAGTTAAATAGTTGCAACTGAAATATTTAGCATGTATAAATTTGAGATTCTAATACCTGAGATTTTTTCCTTAATTAATTTTTTGATGGTAATTAAGACAATATTATTTTTAACAGTGTTAAATCTTGAGTTACAAATATTTTCTTTAAGGAATAGTGTTACCTGTCCAAAATAAGTAACAATTCACATATGTTCACATTTATATTCATGATTAATTGTAACAAATGCATTTAAATTAATAAAAAGAATCCATTTGACTTTGCTTTGTTATTGATATTAAAAACTATGTCCTATGTCAACATTTCAAAATAAATACTTTAAAATTAGAAGCAAAAATATCTTCATCTGACTTGATGTTTCAAAATATTTTTCATACATTCCTATTTGTAGCATTTTCAATTTGTTGTTTTTATGCTAATATTTCTTAGGTTGGCTCATGAACACTTCAAGCACAATTACAATAATTTGCTCTGTATTGGAATATCCAAAGAAAATAGACAGCCTGTTCTGATTAAACCAAATTGAAGGAGGACATTTTTAGTTATTCTAAATCACATGTCTCCTGAAGTTCCATTCCATTTCAAAGGGTATAATTTCTCTATTCTGACTTTGAGTGAAGGGGATCATGAATTGGCACCTAATTCCTAATCTCTTACTACTGTGGCACAGTTTTTACATAATTATAAGACCAAAAGTTTATATTGACATTTATATTCTTATAAATAGACCTTAATAGAAAATCCCGACAGTATTGTCCCAGAATAACAGCAATATATAAAGAAGATAAAACTGTAAGACATGGGAAAAAGATATAAAGGATTAACCTTCATAACTTTTCATACATGAAGGAGCCAGCAATCTGCCAACAAAAGGAATGTAGTTTTAAAAGGGACAATTTTTCCAAGTCAAAATCCCAGATGGATTTTGGATTCAAAGTACATATTGAGAAATGAAAATTACTCAGATGCAGAACTCATAACTTATACCGCACAAACACAAAAAATTAACTCAAAATGGATCATGGACTTTAATGTGAAATGCAAAATGGAAAACAGTATGGAGTTTCCTGACAGAATTTAAAATAGAACTACCTTATAATCTAGCAGTCTTCCCTCTGGGTATATATGCAAGGAAAATAAAATCAGTGTTTCTGGGAGATATCTAGACTCCCACATTTATTCCAGCATTATTCTAAATAGCCAAGATATGGAAACAATCCAAATATCTGTCAATAGATGAAAAGATAAAGAAAATGTTTATTTACAGTGGAAATGTATTAACATTAAAAAAGAAGAAAATCCTGCCGTGTGTAACAATATACATGAAACTGGATGACATTATATTGAATAATATAAGCCAGACACAGAAAGACAGATACTGAATAATTTCTCTTATACGTGGAATTTTTTTAAAAAAAGTTTAAAGACACAGAAAAAAGAATAGAATAGTGGTTATTCATGATGTGGAAGAATATTAAATGACATGAAAACACAATCCTGATATATTATTATAAAGAGAGACAACTGGACATTATTTACCTATTGTATGATGCAACAATAAGCATATAGTACCATGTGTTATTCCTGAAAAAAAAAATGACAAAATCATACCTGAATCCATTTAACTTAATCCCCAGATCTAACTATCTTGACTAGAAATTTAGGGATGGAGTGTCTTAAATGACACCGTGAAGATATGATCACCAAATCCTGAATACGGTACATTCGGCAGGACAAATATGAAGGTTTTTTTTCAACAAACCAATGACATCTTTCCTAAGAGAAATGCCATGCATTACCTTGTATGGATTCTGACTTTTAAAAATCCAACTCTAAAAAGCCATTCTTGAAATAAAAATAATTATACATAGATGGGATATTGGAAAAATTAAAGAGTTACTATTAAATTTTTTAGCTATATGTTTAAAATGTCATTGCTATATTTTTAAAAAGGCTTTATCTGTTAGAACTAGTATATACTAAATTATTTATGTGTGAATGGATATGATGCCTAGTTCTTGCTTTAAATTATTTAAGTCCCTTACCTTTCCATCAATCCACCCCCCTCCAACAAAGGAAAAAGCAGAGAAAAACTGGCAGGGGGGTAAATAAGCAGAGGAAGTAAAATGTCAAATGTTGATAATTGTTAAAGCTGAGAGATAGGCACTAGAGTACAATAGAGTTCATTAAATTATCATGTCTCTGCTTTGGTATATGAAATTTCCTTAATAAATTGTTTTTTAAAAGAAATGAAAAAGAAAAACAAATTGCCTGAAGAAATTTGGCTTTGGTGTTGTTTGTAGACACAATACCAAAAGGAAAATTCATGAAAGAACAAATATACAGGTTAGAATTTATTAAAACAATGCTTTGTAAAATAAACCAGTAAGAAAATTAAAAAAAAAACAAGAAAATATTTGCAAAACACATTTCTGATAAAAGATTTGTGTCAAAAAATATACAAAGAACTTTTTTTTTTTTTTTTTGAGTCAGGATCTCACTCTGTTGCCTGGGGTTAGAGTGCATTGGCCTCATCATAGCTCATTGCAATCTCAACCTCTTGGGCTAAAGCAATCCTCCTGCCTCAGCCTCCCTAGTAGCTGGGATGACAGGTGCACACCACCGTGCCTGGCTAGTTTTCTATTTTTTGTAGAGACGGGATCTCTCTTGGTCAGGCTGTTCTTGCACTTCTGAACTCAAGCAATCCTCCCACCTCGGCCTCCCAGAGTGCTAGGATTATAGGTTTGAACTACTGCGCCTGGCCTAAAGAACCCTTAAAATTGAACTATAAATAGACAACCAACCCAATTTAAATTTGGTAAAATACTTGAAGAGACACCTCACCAAAAAAGATACACTGAATGCAAAGAGGTTTATGAAAAGATGCTCAAAGTCATTTACTTGTCATTAGGGAAACACAGATGAAAACAACGAGATATCTCTTCATACCTATTAAATTGTCAAAACTCAAAACATTGGCAATACCAATTGCTTCAAGGGTGCAGAGCAACAGGAACTCTCATCCATTGCTAATGGGAATGCAAAACGATATATTCAATTTGGGAGATATTTTGGAAATTTCTTATAAAACTGAACATAGCCTTACCATATTATCATGTCATTTTATCATTCCTATTTTATCCAATTTTTCTGTGATAATTTTTATATCCTATGTTCTATTTTTTTTTTTTTTTTTTTTTGAGACAGAGTCTCACTCTCTTACCTGGGCTAGAGTGCCATGGCGTCAGCCTAGCTCACAGCAACCTTAAACTCCTGGGCTCAAGCGATCCTCCTGCCTCAGCCTCCCGGGTAGCTGGGACTACAGGCATGTACCACTATGCCTAGCTAATTTTTTCTATTTTTAGTTGTTTGGCCAATTTCTTTTTATTTTCAGTAGAGACAGGGTCTCAATCTTGCTCAGGCTGGTTTCGAACTCCTGAGCTCAAGCAATCCTCCTGCCTCAGCCTCCCCAGAGTGCTAGGATTACAGGTGTGAGCCACTGCGCCCAACCTGTTCTTTTAAATATATTAATAATAATTCTAAATTTTTCTTCTGAAATGCTGCTGTAATTAATTGTGTCACATATCTTTTGTTATACTTGTACCCTTGTCCTGGAGTATTTTTCTCATAGACAGATTATTCCTAGAGAGATAGACAAGTCTTTTTTTCTTACCCTAGAGCCACTCACCAAATGAAGTTAAATGAGTATTTGTCAGTGCATAGCTGAATAATTTGAAACCTTTTTCAAATATACAGTATAATTTTTAGCATGCTTCTTTAAAACATATATTTTCCTAACATTCTTCTCCACAGATTTTTATTTTCCTCCAATCATTCATTTATCTGGTTTTACATACACAACATAAATATAATATTATATAGAAAATTAAAATACCAGCATGCAATGTTCTAGGATAACATTGTCATTAATAGCCTTTACTCATGGACAATAGAAATCTAAGAATGATTTTGGTGAGAGCTATTTTCATTCCATTTTATTCTGAATTGTTTCTAGGACTTGCAGCAACTCATAATTTACAGAATTATGGTAAAAAGTAATAGATGAGCAAGATTAGCAGGAAAACATTCTAGTAATACTTGGACATTTTCACTTTTTCCCCATTTTTCTCACTCTTTTAATTAGTCAAAAAGTTTTAATAGAACTCTTATTAAAATCTCATTTGGAACCTATAGATATTGGGTGCTGATGGTTATTACTGAAATTTTAATATTCATATTTGACTATGTGTTTTCTATGAAAATCCAGTTACTCAGATTTTTAAATCTTCCTCTGATCAAAAAAAGGAATCTTAGTTTATTTTAATTGTCCATTGAACATATTCGCCAACATAACATATAACATTCCATATACATATAATATTCCATGTTTACTGTTTCAGTTGGAAAAAAATGTGGTAATAAAAGTTTTGGTAAGATTGAGAAAGAAGAAAGAAACAGAACTTATGGTGTGGTAAAGCATTTTCAATTTATCAAATGATCTACTGTTGTGTTGTAAGCCAAAAGGACACTGTCATATGATGAATTTTTCAACTTTAATAATAGGAGATTTTTATGTTGTGATAATTTCTACATCAGGTCCAAATGTGAGTCTTCTTTGTTTAGCAACCTATGAGCAATCTTCCCCCAATCCCTACAAACTGATATGAAGGTAGTAGACAGGCATAGGATAAACACAAAAATTTTCCAATTTATAGAAAATAAGGCAGTTCTGAAATTCTACTATGGAAAAATACTGTGAAGACCACCACTGAGTGGAAGAAGAATGCCCCTTAATTCCCCCCGAGTTCTGCTTTTTGCACTATTTGCTCATTGTTCTTGGTTCCCCTGGGAGAGCTCCTTTTTTTAAAATTAACTTTCTAAAATGCAGGATGAAGTAGACATTGGGAACATATACTCCTTAAGTAGACTGCATATTTTTAAGATCTTTTCTGCTCAAAGGAGGTTGGAGGTGCAAAGTTCTAAGTCTCTAACTACCAGAACCATAAATAGCTTGTGGTTTCTTGGAAGTGCATCTGTCATGCAAACATAGTATGATTTGTATCTGTTTGATTCCTGATATCTTCATTCCTCAGGAACCACATTCACAGTTCTTTTTAAGTCTTATTTCCTCAGTATGTTGATTTCTCTTGTTTTCTTGCTGCAATTTTATTCTTTCAATTTAAACAGGACTACCTTAAGCTGTTGGGATTCCATGAGAAAGGCTTAATCAAATCTTTGCCCTGAAATATTTTACTCAATTAAAAAGATTTAACAGATATCACACTTTTAGTCTGATATTAGTCCTAATCCAACACTGTCTGTTGAAAATTTTACTGAGCATTTGTCTCTCAAATATATTCTCAATCTTTTATTTATTTATTTTTTTGGCATGGGGCTAGGGCATGAAGGCTCAGAATTTCATTTCTTCTTTCAAACCTACCGTTGCTTTTCTTAACTTTTATTTGCTAATACCTTTCCAAATATAGCCAATAATAGCAATATTACTTACACTCTAGTTTCTGAACTCTTCCTATAGCTATAGGTTCAGAAGGCAAACTCTTGTGACTTCTAATTTTTCAGATAATGGTTTCACCAAATGTTTTGCCACTATACTCTGTGGATTTTCGTTTTTCCAGTTTTTCAAATGTTTCCTCATCACTTATTTTCCTAAAGCCATAATATTCCAAATGAGGACTCTTATTCCTTTAGAAGAGTTAAGCTATTCAAATGATTTTATTTTTCTTTGTGAGAAAATAGAGTATCTAGTATATGTTTAAAGATTTCTTTAATAATTGCTAAATTTAAATTTGGTGTATTAATATTAAACAAAGACCACCATTATCAACATTTTAATAACATAAAATAATCCCTCCCGTACCAGCATTAGTGCCATAGCTTTACTTTGGTTTTTGTATAGAATAGACTAAGAAAGTCTATCCGATCATTGACTCTTTACACCTACAAGGGTAGGAGAGATAATATAAAAAATTCTGGTGAATGTTCAAAGATGCCCAAATTAAAGGAAGAGTGGTGAGAAAATTTTTGAAAGAATTTTAATCTTTCTAAATAAACATATGACATTGTGTTTGGTAGGTAAAAGTGAGGAATTGTATTTTTAATAACAAAAAGTTAGTTATAGAACCGGAGCACATGTAGAAAACTTCAGCCTCTGAAAAGTTATACAGGTCAAGAGCCACAAGATGTCAAGCAGAAAATCAGATCAAAGACTTAGGTAAAAAGGAAATATATAAGGCCCTAATTAATGGTGATGAAAGATCATCAAGTATTTTGTTATAAGCCAGTGGACTAGTTACTATAATCAATGTAAGAAAGAATATCAAAGGTGATTCGAAATTGAGCTATTTATAAAATATTTTTAAATCTCATTATTTATTTAAAAAGTTATCAAAATCTGGGATGCATCTCAACTGCAGGTAGGTATTAAGTGACAACAGTAAAAAAAAAATAATAAATTGATAAGATACAGAGATAATGGGGCAAACATATCATTATATTAGTCACTAGGAATACCTTTCTTCATAGTATTTACTATATTATAATATCTTTTTGTAATAAATGTTTTAAATATCCTCATAAACTGGGATATAAACCACTGTTCCATCAATTTCCCCGATTATTATTAGTAAAAATGAAATACGTAAAGCTTAAAAATTGTAAAACACAAAGGAGGTGAAGAAAATTGGAACCTAAGTATATGCCAGGCAGTACTAAGTGTTTTATTCATATTGTGGTGTACAATCCTGAAAGTAATAAATTGCTACTATTTCACAATATTTGTATATATATACATATATAACCATAATATAATTAAGTGCCAAAACCTCTGGGAAAATTATAAGGAGTTGAGCTATGAAATCAAATTGCTAAATACATACATATATACACACACACATATACATACACATATATATACACATACACACAGTACTACTTGAAGCCTCTATTGTGAGCTTATAGAATATTTCCAGCTGGTAGGAAATGGTAATCTGATATTATCTAAATCTAATATATTAATCAATGCCACCTTTAGTGACTGTTTCAGTGGCACATTAAGCAACTTTTATATAATAAACCCCTCCAGTTTTATTGCAAAGCTGGGAGCTGTTTCACTATTGCAAAACACACGGAATAGAACATTTATTGCTATTATGCCAAATAAATGAAGTGAAACAACAAAGAGGCCTTTAAATGAACTGTATCTTATGGCTAAAGCACACAGAAGATTAAATGAAAAACCAACTTGGAATCCTTTCAGCCATTTTACTCATTCATTTGTGTGTGTAAGAGAGCACAATCTATTCACAGCAGGAGAAGCCCTAAGTTCTAGGGCTCCATTATTTTGGAAGAGTTATGAAAGAGCTAAACCAAAAGTAAAGAAAATAAATATGGTATATAATATCTGAATTATATAATTTAAAAGACAGAGAGGAAGAAGAATAAAAACTATTATATTCCAACTACATTGTAAACATAATAAAACCAAAGAGGTTTAAATTTCATTGGGATACTTTACTTATATTTAAATGTATATTATAATCACAAATAATATATTTTTAAATATCCTATTTAAAACTCAAATTCTCAGAACTTCAGTTTTCAAACTTTTAGAAATGTCATTTTAGAGGGTAAAGTATGAATTTGTTTTTTCATACACCGATAAATGTTTTCTATCCTATTTTATATTTAATTTAGCTCTCGTATTTTTGCATTATTCTTATTAGCTTAAAAGATACATGTTTCCATAAAATAAATTTGATGATATAGGAATATTAATTCGTTTGTATCTGTGTCAATGTTCATTCCAAAAAAAAGGAGCCTCTACTGTCACAGCTATTGCAGAAAATCAGTTGTCATACATACTTAAAATCAGTTTAATATTGGAATGATGTTATTGATCTTTCCTTAAAATTTTATAACAACTATAAACCAGTTTTCTGGGACAATAGCATTATCTATATACGAAGCCAACAACAGTGCTTATTTAATATCTCTGTTGATTATTCACTAATCCTTTTCTTTCATAATAGTAAACTAAAAACAGAAATTTGCTGGCCTTAAAGCAGCAGACAATATCTGTCTCTCTCCGTACTGGTAGGTTTGTTCCCTTTTTAACGTATGTTTAATCTCCCCCTTTCCACTGAGCTGCTAGCCTTCAAAATGCACAAGAATTTAAAAAGAGAGAGGAAGTAAGGAATTTAGCTAATCCCATTGCCTTCACTAGAAGTAGTAGAAAACTCCTGGTATAGTTTTTTTTCACTGCTAACAGATTGGAAAAAAAAATAAGTTCATTTTAAATGTCTCCAATTCTTCTCTCTTCCAATTCTATTTTTTTTTTCCTACCCATATAATGGTCTAGGAAACCTATCACCCTCTCCTCCATGGAGTTTATTATTATTTTGACTTCAAGTATGCTATATTTTTGTCATTCTTTACTATATTTATAATAGGTGTTACTATTTCATTCAATGTTTAATGTTATTTCCACCAAACCCATTCCTGACAATACTCTGAGGTGTCATCCAATGTCAATCAGTAAAAATAGTTGACCAATTACATACTTATCAGTGCTTGTATATCCTGTATGAGTAGTAAACTGGTTTACATCTTTCCCTTTCTCTTTCTCTCTCTCATTTATTCCATCCTTTTTGGTCCGGTAATATATTGTAAAAATGAGTAAGATAGTGCTGATATTGTTTCTGGAATTATAGATTGGTAGGTTAGCTAAAATAGGATGAGAGTTATGTACTTATGCTGTAGGATTTAGAATTCAAACAAGGGCTGTAGAGATGTACTTTATTTTCCAAGTGACTGCAAGCATGCCATTTGAAAAATTCAAAACATAATTTGATATTCTTCCTATCAAAGATCTACCCAATATAGATTTCATTTTCTCATTGCCTACATGAGAGCTCTATATGAACTCAAATCTATCAAAAAAAATCAGCTATTTTTGGATAAAGATATTCCTGGTTTCCAGGACTGCCAATTCTTAAAGATTTCAAGTGTTGAAGATCTGAAGTGCAGCAATAAAAAGGAGACAATTTTAATTACAACCTTTTCAAAGAAGTATACTCATGAGTAATGTTGCTTGATGTTGCATCACAAATATTCCACTTGGGGCTAACAGGCCTGACTTGACTCCTTCTGGACTATACATATTATCTGCATAAATTATACTTCTGACTAACATTTATACTAAGATGTACCAATGACAATTCCAGACACACTAAACCATCACTATATTCCATTAAGTCTATTCTATTAGCCAGTCTCTCTAATTCCTACATATTTGACTCCTACTTCTGATCAATCAATCTGTCAATCAAAATAAATAAGCAAACAGAGCCTTAGGTGGGGCCATTTGGGATTTAAAATGACAGTCTTGTCTCCAGCACATATGTTTTTTTAAGATTTTTCTAACATGAACTGAGAAGGATTAGTCTTAGTGTGTAGTAGAAAAGGGAAGGAATAGAGAGGAAAAACTCAAGGAAATTGACTTTTCCTTTATGTATGTTATTGGAAAATAGATTATTTTAGAGTTCTCAACTCTAAAATGGTATGGATAGGATGTTGTCAGCAGTGCATAATATGTATAGAACTCTTTAAAGTAATTCAAAAAAAAAACCCCACAATATGGGGGTCTGTGCATATTTAGAGGGACAGAGAAGAAAAGAGAAACTAATAGAATGAAAACTAAATTGTGCAAAATGAAACTCATGTATGAATCAGGGGAAAATGTATATTGCAACTTCTTGTACTGTTCCCGCAACTTTTCTATAAGTTTGGAAAAATATAAAAACAAAAATTTATGAAAACAAATTTTAAAATATAGAAGGAAAAGATTGAGCAAGATGGAGAAGATGCCAAGATGAGTTTAGAGAAGAAGATAGGAATAGAATTACCTAGGACTTTGAGGGCCATAGCTCATTAAACTTCAACTTGGATGAAGTTTTTGTTTGTTGATTTTGTTATTTGTTTTGTTACATTTTTATCCTTTTCTAATAAAAGCTTTCAGTTGTGTTATGTCGACTGTGTTTCTCAATGAGAAGCAAGTTTATTGACGTAAGTCTAGTTCATAGTTTTTCAGTTACAAAGCTACTCCCTGTCCTGCAGGGCAGTATAAGATTGTGGCTTCAAAAGTGTGGCATAGAAGATTGGAGTACTCTCTCATCTTAAATTCATCCTCTCTGTTTGATTTTCTGCTCTAGGTATATGAGAAAGATTGAGAAGCAAAGGCAGTTCCTTGTTTGCAGTTTTTGGTGAATTGAATTTTCTATTTGTTTCTAGAATCAATGTTTCTGAATGAGAGCAACAATATAGCCATGGTAGTGAGTAAGCTGACCTCTTTATCTTACCTCTGAGTACATATTTAGCTTTGTTTTTACTGTTGTGGCTAAGAATTTAACTTTAGTTCATATTTTTGTTATCTTTGTTAAGGCCAGCCCAACATTTTCCTCATGGTTATATGTAATCATATTTATCATTTTTAACTAAAAAGTACTTATTTAGAAAAAATAATTAGAGTGGGCTTCTGTTCACATAGTAGCTTTAAAAAATAAAAGTTTATACACCTGTCATCATATAAAGTTTATGGCTTATGTAATTTATTATTTGTTATATAAAAATATAGCTATGACTAAGCAATTTATACAATAGATACTATTCTGGATATGACATAGAAAAAATAGACAGCAGAAAAATAACAATATTATGCTGAATTTTTATTATGAACCTACATATGTAGATCATTGATTTTTTTTCCCTTTTTTTTTTTTTGGTAAATTGTGCCCTAGAATTCTTCATTCAAATAAAATGTCAAATGAAACCCAACATAAAATAGATGAAATCTAATATGATCTGGTAAAAGCTTTTGGGGCACTCTAAATACTCTACCTTTTCCTAATTTCCATAACCTGTAGAGACTCCGCAGATCACTTTGGATCTCTGAAGAACAAATTTTAATACTGGTTTAAATGATACTCAGTGTTTTCTGTATCTCTCATTTTTCTGCCTAAGAAAATGTTAAAAATAATCAGTGCTTATTAAATAATTATATGATGGAATATTATGAAGTATTTAACATCAACCTTTCAGAAAAACAAAATGCTACTGACATATTTTTAAAAAAATTAGGATATAAAATGTGTTTATAATATGATATCTATTTTATAAAAGACTGGATAGGAATATTAAATATATTGAAGTAGAGAAAAATGTTAACAGTATATATCTCTACATTGTGGAATTTTGGAGTGAATTTTACTTAACTTTGAAAATATGTATATTTTCTCAATTCTCTACAATATATCACATCAATATAACATTATCAGAAAAAAATAGATTACTCTCAAAAAATACTTTTGTTTAAATTTAATTTAAATTGTCTTTAACATAGACTTTTTCCTAATAAAATTCTTGTTGAAATCATAAAATATTATAGTTGAAGGAAACAATATAGATCTTCTACTTGTCTAAATAACATTAGTGTTCTGCAAAAACGCTGTTGTTATTACACAAATAATTTGGGAAATGTCACATAGTACCCTTTACCTTTAGAGATTCATAATTATATTCGTATTTTAAAGACTAAAAAAATAAAGATCATTAACTTGGAACAATAACTAGAACAAAGATTTTTAACCTAGGATTCCCAGTCTCTAAATGCAGCCTGGTGCTTAGTACCCTGCTCTATTATTTTCAAGAAATTTGAAGCCTGGATATTTCATTGAAGGCACACCAAAAGGTTTATCATATATAGGCAAATTATTAAATGTTATTTTAAAAATATTAAATTTGTGAGAGTCTTCAGGAATTATCAAAAGTTTGTTCACTATCATTCTATTTGATGTATTAATTATAAATAAATATGTTTTATGCTGATAAGTAAGAAATTAGAGCTGAGAAAATGAACAAAAAGAAAATAAACCAAATTTAAAAAATTATTTTAAAAGTAATTAGAAGGAAAGATTACTGTGTATCTGCATATGTGCTTGATTCACATATAAATGTTTTATTTCATTTATTTTATTCACTGTACTTCTTTATTCATACTTTTACTCAAATTCCAGAGGAACATTCAAGACAGTAAAATGGTCACCGTTTTTTTTCTTTCTTTTTTATATGAGAATTTTTATCAATGCTTAATTAAATGGATGTCCTAAAGAAATTTGGCTTGCAACAACTATCTCTTTCTAAAAAGAAAATCCCCACATGCTTAGGAAAGATTCTGTGGCCTACACTTCCCTGGAAATTTTCCATTTATTAACTCTTGTTTAAAGTAAATAGTACTGACTCAATATAACCTTTACCTTCCAAAGAAACAGTTTTGAAAAAATAATTCATACAAGAAGCCTGGACTAAATTATAAACAATAAGAAGAACAAGTTATGAATTGTTCTTCTGAATAGTGATTGAGTGAGCTTGTATTTGACCTTCCCAACCTCATCCTCCTCCACAATGAACAGTCATCCTTCTCTGAGCAGGTCATGTACTTTCTCACACACACAATGATAGAATGAATTTATTTTCTTTACCTGATAAACTCCAAGTTTCCCTTAAATAGCCCACTCCACTATTACCTACTCTATAAAACATCATTCAGTACCATTAGACAGAATTAATGTATTTCCACATCGTGTTCTCAGAACACAAAACATGAGTAATCAGTGGCAAAATCTAAAAGAAATAAATCTTTTTAAACAACTGTCTTTAAGAAGTATTGCCTAATATTACCTGCTGGGGCAGAATATATATTTCAAAAATGACCACAGAAATATTTTCAGTCTAACGAGCTTCCAAAAATGAGTCAGTATCTCTCTTATTTCCTCTCTTTGAATCTGGAGAGAACTTTGTGCTTAAGGAATATGTAGAAATGGTGTTTTCTTACTTCCTAATCTAGGTCATAAAAGGTGATACGGCTTTCCTCCTTCTTTCTCTCTCTTTCTTTTCTAGGACATTTGCCACTGGAAATTACTCACCATGCTGTGAGAAAGTCCAAATTGTCCCTCACAAAGACAGCACATGAACAGAGAAAAGAGGCCTCTGGATTTGTGAGCGAACCAGCAGCTATCATATGATTCCAGCTTCTAGGTTTCAACTCTTCCATTTTGCCCCTTCTTAATAAGGTATTAGCAACATTTCTTAATTTTGGTGTAACAAAGGAAAATTTCTTTCTTTTGTTTATATTTAGAGCTTTTCTAAGTTTTGTTCCTTCCCTTTTGTCCATTCCTTGATTTTTTTGGCCATATGCAAATGTATACAGAGATATCTCTCCCTCGTATAATACCAATAGTCTCATATTTATTAATAAACAACCTCAAAATTGACTACAAAGGTAGTTTTAATCAAATTGCAAGAAGTTGACTGCCTAAAACATGTTCTGGGAAATAGCTGGCCAGATACTATCAGTTAGCTTTAGAGTGGCTTTTCTTTGTATCCTTGTGACCCTGCAGCTTTCTAATCTTAGTTCTGTACCCAGGGTCAGGATACTGTGTCCTGCCAATGCTGTGGTGATGGTAGGGATTAACTCTCATTCTGTGCAACTGTAAAAGTACCTTCCTGTGCTATAAGCTGATGACTGACTTTCCCAATTGGACAGTACATAAATGGCATGACACCATCTGTGTGGCATTGTGAATACCTTCCCTGTCTGAGGGAGCTCAAAACTGTTCTCTTTCACCCTTGGTCACCTCTGCAATAGACACTAGTCAACCAAATTATCTGTTTATTATTTCACTGTCCACCTGGCTGGAATATGAGTTGCATAAAAGAGGAAAATTTGCCCCATCTTAATTGCTACAATGTTAAGGAAAATTTCTCATACGGAAGATGTTCTATAAATATTTTTAAGTGAATATTTCATTTGGAAATCCTAAAATTAATATCTGATGATAATACTGTTTCTTCAATTCTTCCCCTCAATTATTCACTCCGCAGCTGTTCTTTAACCTTTTCAAACACTTTCCAACTCTTGTCCTTTCTCTCAATATTTCAAACCTTATCTTATATTTTTAGTTTCTTACATAAGCTATTTTTCATGTGGATCACTTCAGCCAAGCCTCTGTCTATACCCACAACTGCAATATGTATAACTGTCAGTCCAGATAACCATAACATATGCTATTTTCACCCCTTTACCAAGGCAGCTGCATCTGACCAGAGAAAGATTTCATAATAGATTTTTAACACCAGAAATTCCCAGTTTCCAGCCCTCATGGTCCTTTAGAGTTATCAGACAATTATTCTGTTTTCCCAGTAAGTTTAATCTACTATTATTTTCCAAGGCTGTTTCAAAACTTCTTCACTGACTCAATTCCCTTAACTCATTGCCTTTCCTCTCATTCTGAATAAATGATCCCTAATTTACTCAGAAGATAGAATCCATAAATCGTATAATCATTCCTCCACGTCCATGTAGAAACATACTGCCTTTTACATCCATCCTTCCATCTGTCTGTCCACCCATCTTTTTTATGTCTAATAGATAAAATGTGTTTCCCTCTACTTGTGTTCTTAATAAAACCAACCATCTCTGTTAGCCTCTACTTCACCTCAAAGATCTCCGACAAATTATTCCACATCTTTCATTCATCAATATCTCAGTTATGACTGCCTCTTCATATCCACATTTAAACACAAAATTTTTTGCACATTTTGTGAAAAAAAAAGGCCAAATATTTCCTCCATTTTGTATCTTATTCTAGGTGCCAGCCTACATCTCTACATCCTTTTAGATATTTACTTCACTTGAGGTGTTTTCTTCAACATTCCTAATGAATTCTTAAAGTGCTTCATTCTCTTTATTTCCTTCCTTTCCCTATCCAATCACCTCTTAATTGAAATAGTCAACTACTAGGGTAAAAGTAATCGGCATTAATTGCAATTTTTACATTTTTATCACCAGACTGCTATTTAGCTTTTTATTTTTAATTTTGCCTTGATATTTTTACTTTCATTTATTCCAATTACACCATTCTGAATTTTATGCTACTTTCTAGCCACTTTTAAATTTAATTAATATATGTATTTTTCTCTTCTTACATCCTCAGTGATTGTTTTCCTCTGCATAACAACCTATTTTTCTTCTCTTCATTCTGCCATTTCCCTGAGTGATGTATTAAATATATAACAAGCTTTAATTACTACTTAAATGATGATAAATTCTAAATAGGTATGTTTATCCCAGATCTTCTATCTCATGAACTACAGACTCATATATCCAGTTACTTAATAGACATTTACACTTGGGTTTTCCATAAGCATCTCAATTCTTACAAATTCCAAAGCGACCTCATAATTTACATACCCCTTAAATCTTTTTCATGACCCTATGTCTTAATTGGTTAAGTAAGAGACCTTCCTCTAGCTTTTCTATTTCTAAGCCATACTTAGATGTAGGAAATTTTGATAAAACTGTACAAAATTCGTCTTCCAAATATGCAGCCAGAAATCAGAGCACAGATCTCTTCTGCCCTAAGGAGCCACTATCCTTGACCCAATGTCCACTCTGTGGATCTTCCTTTTTTCCTACTTCTCAATTCTCAAAGAGCACCACACCTCTCCCAACTCCCTTATTACATCCATGAGAAATCTAGCATAACTTCAATGGCATTTTGCAAGACACAGAAATTCTCCTAGAAGCATCTTTTGTCAGTCTTGACAAAGATCCCAGAGGAAAAAGATCCAGGTGCAGAAGAATCCAGGAAGGACAAAATACAGGTAGAACAAACAAAATTTAATTTAATATTTCAATAAGTTATTCTGTCATATTTATACAAACTTAGCCAACATTGTAATGAATGTTTTTTAAATTAATGTGGAAAACCTAAAATAATTTTATTGTCTCTTTAAAAGGATATTCCAATCACTCACATTTAAGAAACGTGGATATTGGCTACATTCCCTTTCTTTCACATGAAGAGGATTTAGAGAAGGACTGCAAACCATCAAAGACACAATCTAGACCTGAGAGAGCTATCACCCCAGGACACATAGCATATTGCAGCTACAAGCTCTTACTCATAGCACCCCAAGGCAATGACATGGTGACTATAGCGCCAAGCTCTAGATCCACAATTGCTCCTGAGTTTAGTTTTCTATCATGTATGTTCATTGTTTATTCTCCTCTCAAAACTACTACATTCTCCTTGATTCTCAACCTTCATGTTATAGGACCCACCATTCTTTATCTTTGATCCAACTGCACCTTTATCTTCCAAATTCTCTTTACTTCCTTGTTACTGACCCATACTTCAATTTCTCTATTTCTCAACACTTCCCACTTACCTTCTGAAACTATCTCTCATATTTATGACTCTAAACTTTCAGTTTCTTCTCACTTCCAGCGTCTCCCTTCTTCAATCAAAACCAACTTTTTGTCTTAAAGACCCCCTTATGACCTTGAGGAGCTGCTTCTTCATTTTTTTCTCTTATCAAATACTTCAGAATTGACAGGTTACTCTGCTGTTGCCAGACTTTATTCCCTTGTGAATAAAGGCTTACTTCCATTTTTTTGAGGCTTACTTCCATTTTTTAAAGAACATTCTCTCTATTTTCTTTTTTTCCCATATGTCATTAAAAATATTTTGTTGATTTTTTTCTATTTTTTAATTGACATATAATTTACATACAATAAAATGCACAGATTTTAACTATATGCTTTGATGAATTTTTTACCCACTGTATTAAAATATGAAACATTCCAATAATCTCATAAAATTTCCTCAAGTCCCTTTTATTTATTTATTTTATTTCAAAGTATTATGGGAGAACACATTTTTTATACAAAGGGAGTGCAAAGTTTTTGATTATAAGGATCATTTTTGTAATGCTTGAGTTAGGGTTATAAGTGTGCTTGTCACTCAGATAGTGTTCATTGTATTCATTAGGTAGATTTTCACCCATCCCCTCCTCTGCCCTTTCCCCTGGTTGATTTCCACTGGGTTATACTTCTCTCTATGTACATGTGTGCTCATTGGTTAGCTCCAATTTAGTATATGACATTTTATTAATCCATTCATGAATTGATGGGCATTTGAGTTAATACCACATCATTGCAATCATAAATTGTGCTGCAATAAACATTCAAGTGCAGGTATCTTTTTGATAAAATGACTTTTTTTTCCCCTTTGGGTAAATACTCAGTGTGGTACAAGAGGTAAAACAAAGCAATAAGGTGCTACCTAACAGGATGAACAGAACAGCATCTCACATATCAATTCTGTCAATCAACATGAATGGTTTGAATTTCCCACTCCAGAGACATAGGCTGGCTGAATGGATAAAAAAAAATACAAGTCAAGTATGTTCTATCTCCAGAAAATACATCTAACCAACAAGGATTCATACAGACTCAAGGTGAAGGGATGGAAACAATATTTCATGCAAATGGAAATCAAAAGAAAGCTGGTGCAGCCATTCTTATATCAGATAAAATTGACTTTAAATCAAAAATAGTAAAGAAAGACAAAGATGGACAAAGATGGTCATTATATTAATATAATGGTAAAGGGAGCAATTCAACAAGAAGACATAACAACCCTGAATATTTATGTATCAGAACACGAGAGCATCCATTTTTCTTTTGGCATCATCTACTAATTACACTGGTACTCTCGTTCATTAATGAAGTCCTGGTAATCTAGATGTCATGTTTCTTTAGCACCTGGAATCTATGTACATTTTCACATCCATTGGTGAATTACCTAATAATCTAGCCCTTTAGTTTTTCAATTTCTTGTTTTCAATAAGTTTTCGTCTATCACTCTATTTAAGTTCATACTTGTCAGCAGTGGAAACTCTTATATCTCCAAACCAGCATTCTTCTCTTTGACCACAAATCTTCCTTCCTCCAATCTTGCTTTACAGAATTCAGAACACAACCATCTTTGGACTTCTTCAGGACCTACAGACTATTTATGCTCAACTTCCTTCCTACAGATTGACTAAGATGGACTGAATGTTCCCATCAGCTTGACTAAACTTTAGACAAGTTTCTTTCTGACTATAGACACCTGATTTCCTTTTTATTAGAGCATTTACTTTAGAAAACTTATAATCATATATTCTTTTTCTGTCCCTGTGAGATGTAAATATTCTCCCAGATTATTGCCATTTTTATAATCCATGAATGGTTTTCTCTAGGATCTGGTATCCAGCCCTTTGAAATGCAGTTATCCAGAAAGTGTCCCAATTTCCTAGTCTCTGTAACTTTAATAAGATCATTAACAAACACGAATGACCTAATACATTGACCGACTTCCTGTTTAAATTCCTCCGGTATCTTTCCATTAGTTCACCCCAGCACTTAAAAACTCTTTTGACTTTTGTTTCAGAAGATTTCCATTCACTCTCTCTCATCTATTGCAATAGTATTAAATAAAGCCTTCCTTTCTAGTTTAACTTGTGTGGTACAATTTTTCTTTGACAACATTAAGAAAAACTTGTTTCTTAATGTGTTGAGCTTCTCCACCATTCCTATGAACAAATAAAACTAGCATCTACCAACTTACAAAACCTATCTCAGAATCATTTTTACTTTAAAATGTATATAACTATTATCCTAATTCATATCTTCATGTTCTCACCCAAATTAGAGCAATAGCCTTTAGAATGGTGAGATCTGTTGTTGTTTCCTCTGATGAAGTCTTAATATAACAGCCAGATTGTTTCTCACAATGTAAATTAGACTATATTCTTTACCTTCTTAAAAATTTTTATGGTTTCTCATTTGTCTTAAAATAAAAATTAAAACTTTTAATATTTCACAAGACCTTGAACTATCTGGTCAGTTCCTATATCTCTAACCTCATATTTTTCCCATGCTCATCTTTAGTCCATATGTTCTAACCACATTATCATTTTTTCACTTTTAACCAAACTACCAAGATAATTATTTTCTTAGAAATTTTACAAATATCGTTCAATTGCCCTGAAAAGTTAAGGTACATAAAAGTTCACTTTCCTCTTAATTCTTACTATACCTTAGTTCATAGCTAATTTTCTCAGAAAAGCTTATGAATGAATGAATGAGTGAAGAACTCAGTAGAGACACCTATAATAGGAAAGCTTCTATGTTAACTTAAAAACACAACGAACACTGGGGGGAATGTGATGATGAGTCAACAATGGTAGTTCACAGAATAGCTTTCCCTGAAAAAAAAATTTCAGATCTTTGATCTCAGGAGAGCATTATCATTTGTTGGGTATAAGGTACTAAATTAAGAAGGATACAGTATTAAAATAAGAAATTTAAAAGGTATGTAAGTTTTGGGATGTGAGAGTAAGGTATTTTAAGAGATTTAGAAGAAGCTGAATGAAACCCAGGTCAGTCTGATAAACTGTCAGCAGGGAATCAAAAGTCTATGCGTTATACAGAGACTGTGGATTTGCTTGCTTGTATGAGTTCATACTTCATTGCCTGAACCACATGGAGAGATATGTTTTGGATTTCAGACTTTATTTTCAGATTTTGGAAAGGTAACATAATACATACACTGAATACACTGAATATTATTACTCAACAGCCTGACATGGTCTGAGACAATATGCTGTAATCATAGACATTTATTTGACTTAAGTACAATATATTAGTATTTGCAATAATTAGATAAATAAAGACTTATTCTGTTCCAATCTGATTTCTTCCATTTCCTTTGTTTCCTCATTGCACCAGTTAGGATTACAATTATATCATGTGCCAAATAACAATGTTACGTTCTACTTATATTTCTGCCATTTTTAGTTCTCCATATAGCATACAAAATATTTTCATATGTTTTTGAACTGCTAGTTTCTAGTTTGATCTTAATATTCCTCATTGTATAATATTTTACATTTCTATTTTTATGGCAATGTGTATGATTAAGAGATCTATAAGCTTTCAAATTTTATAGAGGTACTTACCACAAACCTTCTATATTCAGGTCTCATCTCCGACCATTTTTTCACACATTCTACTTCCTACGGTGACTTTGCTGGTATTCCTAAAACATGGCAAGCACCTTTCCAATTGTGAATCTTTACTGCTGTTGTTTTCTCTGCATGGAACACACTTACACCAAACAGCTGCATGTCTTATTTGCTCACCTTCAGGTGTCTGCTCATGTCTCCTTATCAGTGGAACTTACAAAGACTACCCTATATAAACATATTAAGTCCTGTTCACAAGGGCCCTGGGCATGATTTATTTTTCTCAATGTCATTTGTTAACATTTGGCAACTACTTATATTTCCTTCCAAATTAGAATTTAAGCATTTTAAGTATAGGAACAATTTATGTAACAATTTATGTTTGGCTCACTGTGGCATCCCCATAAATTTTAATAGTGTCTGAAAATTTATGGACACTCAACAAATGTTTTGTGGAAGAATGATGAACAATTAATACATCCATTATTCCGATGAGAACTCAAAATACTTTAAGTGCATTCATTCATCATATTAAGTGTTGATCATGGTCAATGTAATGGGAAAATATTTAAAGATTTATACAAGTCTGTTTAAAATATAATATTTTGATGAACATTAAACATGTGCATAAAGTATCCAAACAAAATGTGACATTGGACATGTACTTTAAAAGTGGAATAAATAGTATGTGTTTCGTGATTTTAAAAGAGGAAAAGATAAGAAAGGAAATATGATATTTTTTGTATTCTTCATGAAGCTGAAAACCATTGCCTAAGGTGGACCAAAGATTTCAACATATGGGAAAGCATATCCCATAATATCTAATATTATAGAAAAATCACTTATCATACATTTCCTAGACTAGAAGAAAGGAAAAAAACTCATTTCCCTCAAAGAAAAACTCAATATAACACATCTACCTTCATTTACAAATCATACTTATTTACACACCATAAAATGACTAGATTCCCTAAACTACCGAGTGATTCGTTAGAGAGCTCTTGAAGTGATTACATGGTCAGCAGCAGTAGTAATGACAGAGGGACACAAATAGACAGATTTAAAGGCAGTAACATTACTGCACGGAGATGAACCCACCCAGCAGGAAACAACGCAGTGTATTCCCAGACAGATACACTTTGCAGGTTCCCAAGGTTTATACAAAATTATACAGTTGCTAATGATACTTGCCTATGAATGGTGAATTCCCTCCAAGTTCCAACAAATTGATTTCTGGCTGTGTAGCTGGTCTTTTATCACTCTTTTAGAAGAACTGACACTACAATCTACACATTATCTTTTAATGACATAATAATAGTAAGCATTTTTAATCAATAAAGACACATATTTTTCTCCAGGTATGGGAAGTATATGTGAGAAATTGAGGAAGTATACAGGTACTTCTAAAAAGATTCTTTGCCTTTTGCTATATGGAATCTAGGAAAACCCATTTCTGAAATAAAACATATAAACCTATAAAAAGAAAGACCTCATGAAGTAATGCACTGATTGTAAGGTCTACGTAATGTATATTTGCCTAGGTAAATACTAAAATAGTAGGGCAGGATAAAAATTAAAAAATATAAAATTTAAAGTTTTATTTTATTTTTATATACATCTTAAAAAGAATGAATCATATTAAAGAAAAATAGAGGCAACAAAAACCAAATCATACAGTGAAATTTCTTCCCACTGTCATTATATCATTACACTATTTTTGATACTACAATTACTGCCTCACCATATATATATAATATTTATAACATATGTATGTAAATATCAATAATATCTATTGGCTGTAAGTATATAATAGGAGGTAAAATCTGCTTCTCCAAAAATTAGAGTGTTACCACCAAGCTGTAAAATTCACTTACCATTTTCAAATAATCATAGCTATTTCTGTGAGTTAGGTCCACATGCTGCTGTGCAGTGTTGCCTACACTAACATTATTCAGCACTTTGGATAATAATAGTTCCAAGATAATTATGTAGATAGAGTACTTCTTTATTATAGGGTTTTCTATAATGTACGACTCTCATATTTAACTCTCTTTTGTCTCATCTTCAATACCTCTTTTCATTGAGAAACTATAGTCAATTCTAGGTTGGAACTGAGTAAAAATCAACTAAAATTAAAAAGAAAAGTTAAGTGTCAGAGTAGAAAGTGTCTGATTTTCAAGAAATGAATACTTTTAAATGATCTTCAGAAAATATGTATTTTTCTCAGAAACGCCTGAATGAAATTATCTAGTATTAAAAACATTATTAATGCAGTTTCATATAAAAACAAATTTTATATCAAAGGCCTTTGATATTATTTTATTCTTAAAATTTTTTCTGGTTAATAGTATTTGTGAACTGTTTAGTGGAAACAAAGAAGATTGCAAAAAGAAAAGTCTCAATGAACAATTGGTAAGCACAGAAGCAGAAATATAAATGTCACAATTAGTATTCCTGGACTAATATATTAAGATCTTTTATTCTTTTACTCAGTTTGTTTAAATATTTTCATGTTAAAAAGTTAATTCTGGCCGGGCGCGGTGGCTCACGCCTGTAATCCTAGCACTCTGGGAGGCCGAGGCGGGTGGACTGCTCAAGGTCGGGAGTTCGAGACCAGCCTGAGCAAGAGTGAGACCCCCCCCCCACCTCGTCTTTACTAAAAAATAGAAAGAAATGTATCCTGGACTGGACAGTTCAAGCTAGAGTTTATTTATTTATGAGCAAGGTTGTAGCTTTCTCCTTACAGAGCTTTTATCCCAGAGGCCCATGTGGGATTATCTCACAATAGTTACAAGTTTAACAGAGAGCTAGAAATCTATCAGCCTTCATTAAAATAAAAAAAAAATAGAAAGAAATGATCTGGATAACTAAAAATATATATAGAGAAAAAAAATTAGCCGGGCATGGTGGCACATTCCTGTAGTCCCAGCTACTCCGGAGGCTGAGGCAGTATGATTGCTTGAACCCAGGAGTTTGAGGTTACTGTGAACTAGGCTGACGCCACGGCACTCACTCTAGCCCGGGCAACAGAGTGAGACTCGGTCTCAAAAAAAAAAAAGTTAATTCAAACAGTAAAATTTTATAGCGCAGTTTGTGTTCCACAAACATGGACCAACAAATCAACTAAACCATAGAAAGCAATCAGAATTAACATTGAAAAATTAGATTTTGTAAATAAACTATGACATGCCACATCTTTTATATTCTAGACTTAAATTTCAAGGAAAAACCTATATAACCAGTATGGTAGGCAGAATAACTTCTCATGTGGGCATCTGCCCAAGTAAATATTAAAATAGTGGCATCTATGAATATATTACTTTTCATAGCAAAGAAGGATTAAGGTAGCAGATGAAGTTAAGGTTGCTAATCAGTGGACTCCAATACAGGGAGATTATTTTGGACTACCTGAGTGGGCCCAATGTAATCACAGGGGTTTTAAATGCAAAAGAGGAAGGGAAAAGTTTGTGTTTGAGCGGTGCAATGTGAGAGACTCCACCAGATCTTGCTGATTTTGAAGAGAGGAAGAGGCCACGAGTCAAGAGAATGCAGGAAACCTCTAAGAGCTCAAAAATGTAGCAAATAAATTTCTCCATTAGAGGATCTTGAAAAGAATGCCCTACTGACAAAATGATTTTAGCTCAGTGAGAGAGATCCACGTACATTTTCTAACCTACAGAACTGTAGAATGAATTTTTGTTTTTAAATTTGTGATAATTTGTTACAGCAGGAATGGAAAGTGAATACATCTACCAATAACATAAATAACTAAAGAAAAGAAAATGTTTGATGTGAGCCAATTTTATATTCTATTTTTATCTTTTTTAAAAATGTATAATGAACTTTGAAAACACTAAATCTAGTCATTAAGCTGTTTTGGAATGTATTTTTATATCTACTGATGTTTTAAGACTCTCATTTCCAATCCCAGCTCTCTCCCGAAAAACTCAAAATAAACCTAGTATTTCATATTTTCTAGGTTTGCATGAAATTGGAAAATAGTTTTTGAGGTATGATACATAACATACACATAATAAAATGTACAAATCTTGAGTGAAATGTTCAATAGATATTTAAATATTGAATCATTTAGAATGTTAACTAGTTTTAGAACCTCAGCTGGACTTAGAATATTATCAGGAAATTCAGAAGCCTTTTTTAGTCTTCCTCCCAGATAATGTTGAAAGGTAACTACTATTCTGAATTCTAGTGTCGTGATTTGTTTTGAAAGTTTTATACTTTATTTACGTAAATAAAGTCCATACAATGTGTACTCTTTTTCCTTGGGATCTTTTGCTCAATTTCATATCTGCTTCATATCATTGAAGTTCTTTTTGACTGCTGAATGGTATTTTGGTGTATGGTTATATCATAATACAAATGGAATTAAGGTTACTAATCAGACTTTAATATAGGGAGATTATCCTGAATTATCTTGGTGGGCCCAATGTAATCACAAGGGTCCTAAAATATAGAAGAGGATGTCTGTGCACACACACGTATATTCACATACACCTGTTGGATTTTAAATGTATCAAATCATTAGAGAATTGACATCTTTCAAATATGATGATCTTTCTATGTCTTCCAATCTGTAAAACTTCATAACCTCGAACTATTTAGGATTTTAATTTATTTCATATATCTCTTACACATGTCCTGTGCCTACCGTTAATTTAAAAAGAAAACAAAAAAGACAAAATTTCATACTCAGGACCTGTTACCTTGGATTTATATTAATAGATATTTTTATTTGTATTTATGGTATTCTGCAAAATACTTTTCTGTGAAGACATAAGAAAACTATAAGGAAACTGTAACTGAACAAAAACTTTTGATGATTTATTTTATCAACTCAATACAAGAGCCTAATAACACTAAATTTAACTATAATGTATACATGTATATGTGGTGGCAGATTTATCCTTTTATAACAGCCTGCTATACTTGTAAATGAAAATAATTCTGCTATTGTAAATTACATTTTTCCCCCTAGACTGTCTCAAACACCTGCAATATAATTTTTAACTTCTATGCTTGACATAATTGCTTGGCAAATGGTGCCAGTGTATGAAATATATTCCAGTGAAATTACATGATAAAAAGTTAAATAATATATAACTTTTCTTTTTGCTTCTTGTTTTTGTTTTTCTAATTAAATGTATTTTTATAAACTAAATATTATATCTGTATAAATATATAAGTGTATTCATACACCCTTTTCCATAAAAAATTTGATGAGATATTAATGTTATTCATTTATGAACTAATCTCTCCACTCTCAACATCTGATTTGTTGTTGTTGCTGTTTTTCTCTGGAGTTAATAGATTTTATTTCCATTTTGTTAATTTTCGATTAATTAATTATTTTTTCTTAACTTTTTATCAGTTTCTCAAATATATAAAAATATTTTATTATTTTACAAATTCCTAAACATATGAGAGAATCTATCAGTTTCAGAGCCCACAAGTCTCTCGTTGTAATCTGAAATGGCAGTACATTTCCAATCCTGATTCTGGGACTTCCATCCACTCTGCTCTTCTCCTGTTGGACACTTGTTTCCTTTTAAGTACAATATCATAATTTTCTTGGTTTCATCTTTTGTTTTCTTAATCAGAATACTTCAGTTGATTCATAAGAAAGTCTACATAGGACATAAAATTTTGAGTCTTTTTACATCTAAAAAATAGTTTTATTATATTCTTGCTATTCATCAAATGTTTGGCCTAATATATCCATCTATGAAATATATCGCTGTCATATACAACTATGTATTGATTATATCAATATGTTTATTTTGCTTTTTCCTTCCTATTTTAATTCTTTTAACTTTTTTTTTTCATGTTTTTCTTGCCTATCTTCTATCTTTGTTTCTTTGCTCTACTATATTTAAACTTTTCTGGTATTTTTTTTATATAAATTTTAGTTATCATGTTTTAAATCATTAAAGGTGTTTTCCTGTCCCCCAAACTTTATCATAACATTATGTTCTCATTTTATGGAATCAAAGATAACTTCACTGAATATGTTCATTATATTTTCCTTCTGAACATGTGATCGGTTTCTTAATTGAATAGTTTGTTCTTCACTTCAGGTAGAAGGAGCTACTTAAATGTCTAGTGATTTTTAGCTCTCCTTGCTATTTAAGACTGTAATTGGGAGGAGGAGATGGGTATATACATACATAATAAGTGCAATGCGCATCGTCTGGGGGATGGACATGCTTGAAGCTCTGACTTGGGGCGGGGTAGAGGGCGTGAGCAAGGACAATATACATAACCTAAACATTTGTATCCCCCATAATATGCTGAAATTAAAAAAAAAAGGTAACTGGGAGTTCTGTGTATGTGGAAGAGTGTGTGAAGGATTGGCAATCGTGCGTTCTTATGTTCATGTTTTTTGTTGTTTTTTATTCTCATGGTTTTTAAATATGATTCAGCCTTGTCTTTTGAAGTTTCTGATATCTCAGATGTGAAGATCTTTTTTCTGGTGTAGTTCAATTTCTTCAATTTTGAGGGAAAAGAGAAAGGAGCTACATGTTTAGAAAATAAAATAGAAATAGGGATGCTGGAGTTCCGTAATTCACTTTATAAAACATCATTAAATATAGTTTCAAACCTCATGTCTTAAGTCTGACATGAGTGTGGTGGCCTGTGATGTCTGGAGTCCTCAGGTTCAATTTCTCCTGTGAGTACACCTCTGTTTTATGTGGAGGATTTAGAGCCATAAGTATCCAGTTACTTGGAAGATAATATTTTGTTTTATTCAAGTTGTGAATATCTCAGGGTTCTGTAAATAAATTAATTTCTATATTAGTTTTCTCCTTTTTCAGACTTAAGTTGCAATTTCTTCACCTGTCATAAGTAAATTCATATTTTTCCTTCTAGTTTCTGTCTTCCAAAATCATTTTAAATGTTTAATTCATTTTTTCCTCTCCAATTCGCTTCATCTTTGTAGGATAGTAACACCTTTATTCCTCTAAAACAAGTTGATTAAGATTTGGGCAAGAGGAATATATAAAAAATGTAGTATATTTTCCTGGAAGTCTCTCTCTTTCTATATTCCTTACAGAGAAATTTCAATCATTATCATGGCTTTAAAAAGACAAAATCTATGCAGACCATTATTATGGCTTTAAAAATGATAAATCTATACAAATATCTCTACAAGCTGTCACTGCACTTATAATATCACTACTATCTATTCTATTGTATACTTGACATGTCATTGAATAGTCTATTGCCACTTCAAATGCTACATGCTTCAATACAAATTTGTAAATTCTCCAACTTCCCACTCCTGTACATGTTTTTCCTATTTTGATGAATGATATCACTTTTGTCTTCATTATCCACATAAAGCACCTTGTTGGTGATTTGTTATTCTTACCCCACAGTTAGTCACTACGATTTATCAATTCTTCTTTCTTTTATCTCATTGCCCTTATCTTGTTTCTAAGATTCATTATTTCATACTTTCTTAACTATTTAACCTGAGCTTTAGTGTCCTTATTTGTAAATGAATAAGGAAGGTTAGAAACAAAAGTAGTAAGTATTAATTTTTACACTGGGCAATGGTATATATACTTGATACACACAATATAAATTTAATACTCACAGTGTTCTTGTGGTAATTTTTTCTTTCCTTGCTTTACATTTTTATTGAAATATAATAAACTTTATTTACACATACAATGAACTGAATTAAGTATACTAATTTGCAGTATTAACTAATGATACCTTAATGAATATTTACATATGAACATACACAGGAAAGTTTCTAAGTGCCTTTTCTACTCAATCCTAACCCCAAAGCAACAAATGAAATCATTATTCTGACTTCAAATAGCATTGAATAATTTTATATAGACTTCATGTAAGTAAAATCACGTTATATATACTCTTTGGGTATGACTTCTTTTACTGTAACACAATGTCTGTGAATTTATCCAAGTTGTTGTATCTATACTTTTTAATTGTTTTAGTTTATCCATTCTCTTGGTAATGGACATTTGAGTTTTTTCCAATTTTAAAATATTATGAATAGTACTATTGTAAATATTCTTATACATGTGATTTGGTAGGCATATACAGCATTTCTTAGGTATTTAGAAAAATATTACTGCTTAAGTATATTGTTTTAATTATCATTGTTGCTGTTAGATCATGTCTGGAATCATCTAAAGACTCAAATGAACTAGATATCAAAAATACCTTGTCACATGATTGACACTGAACACTGGCTGTCAGTGAGAAGTCTACCCAGGTGTTTCAAACAAATCACCTACGCATCGCATCTTCTTCAACATGTCATTTGAGCTTCTCACACCTATGGATGCTAGAATCTGGGAGGGAGTGTCCCAAAAGTAATCTTTCCAAAAATTCTAAGAGCATGCTGCAAGGCGTCTGATAACCTATTCTCAAAAGTCTCAAAATATCGCCTCTACCTCATTTGATTGTTTCAGCCAGTAACGAAGGGCAGGCCAGATTCAAGTAGAATGAATACGAGGGTCTAAATAGTAAGAGTCACAGTACACTTGGAGGCCATTGTTAAGGACTTGCTACCAACCATATATTTACCTTTTGTAAACCACTGAACAGTTTTCCAAAACAGTTTCAACAATATAGGTATGTTCTAGTTCCTCCATACCATAATTAACATTTGAAATTTTCAGTATGTTCTTTTAGTTTCAGCAATACTGATGAATGTATACAGGCACATTTTTTTAGGCGTTAATCTACATTTTTTAAATAAGTATGTTGCTGAAGAGCTCTATATTTACTGTCTGCTTAAAAATCTTCTTATGTGAAGTGTCTATCTAAATTTGTGCCTTGTTTTAATGTTTTATTTCTTTTTCTTATTTATTTATAAAAGTTCATTATACACTTGAAATATGTATGTCAGATATATCTGTTGCTCATATCTTCTCCTATTATTTCTCTTGTCTTGTTATCTTCATAATGGTGTCTTTTATGAAAAATTTCTTAGCTATAATAAAGTCCATAATATTTTTCTTTTATATCTAGTGTATTTATATCTTATTTAAGAAATGTTTTCTACTTTAAGGAAGATCATGAAGATATTTCAGAATGTTCAATTCCTAGAAGTATTATATGTTATATTTTTAATTAAAGTCTATAATCCATCTCAAATTATTTTTTGTATAGTTTTGGTAGGAATTAAGGTTCATGCTATTTCATAAAAATCTTTAAGTTCTCCATGAATATTTAATGAACAAGATATTCTTTCCCCTCCAAATTTCAGTGCAACTGTTGTTTTAAATTAGATGACCACATATGTGCAGGTCTATTCCTAGGGTTTTAATTATGTTCTTCTTATCTATTTGTCTACATATTTTGCATATATTTTGTTATATTGCATTTTATAGATATGTTGGTAGTGTTTTAGTCTCTGAGAAAATTATAACTGATAAAGTCTAAGTAATCTGCACAAAATTAGCAGCTGGCAAGTGATGGAACAAGGTTTTATGTCCCATTTTGTATAACTGGACAACTTGTGTTATTAATATTTTATCATACAAATTTCTATGAGAGTATCACTTTTCACATAGAATGGTTGTATGGATCAAATAGAATAACAAAAGTTAATTCTTTTTATTAGTTTGAAAGAATTAAAAAGACCAAATAACAAATAATCAAGAGGTAGATATAGTACTTTTTACTGGATAAGAAGATATCAGTTGTGAGTCCTGACTGTCTCTAGCAGTTACATGGTATTGAGTCAGGTATTTACCATTTCAATGATGCAGAATATTTGGCTTCAGATATGTTTCCTTACCCTTTGGCATAAAGTTAGACTATATACATTTTTAGTATCCTTTGTAGTTATGGCTATGCAATTAAGTTTTGGCCAAAGAAATATGGACAGCAATAATGTGTACCTCTTCCAGTTCTGCCCAATAAAAGCATCCCATGAATTGTCCTCCGTTATCTTCCTTTCCCAATCTGCTGATTAGATATTAGCATACAGGATAAATTCAGAAGCCACATATTGAAAAAGGTAGAGTCTCCATTAGCCTGCATTCCGGAATGTCTATGTAAACCAGAAAATGTCCTCTCATATCCCATCCTTCAAGCTGTTGTCAAAACATCGTGAACAAAAAATAAATATCTACTGAATTACCATTTAAGACTTTAAGGTATATCTTAAATTACTTAACTAAATTACTTAATTAATTAGTTAAAATTGCCTTAACTAATATACAAAATTTCAGTCTTCCCATAAGTACAGTAGGATAATGTTAACTACACACAAGGCTCTTGTTAAACTGAAAAAAAAAGATAGTGATAAATTTATAAACAGATTATGCAAATATATTTGTAAAGCATAAATATTTCTGTTATTGAATTTTCAGGAGTCCATATCCTATTTCTCCAAGCAGACTTAATATGTAGAATGTAGGGATCATATAAGAAATAATTTCTATGACTCAAAGCAACTACCATAATGCTTATACATAGAAGATTATTTATTTTATTGGATAATTTCATGATAATAAACCATGTGAATCTAGAAGTGGACATTCTGACCTCTAAATATCATCATGTTTTTAAATTATCAATATATTTATATTACAATCTGTATACTACTTGGATTTAATTTTGTGCTCATGCAGAGATCTTTTTGAATATTTAAAATTTTCTAAACTTACCCTTTCAATATAAATTTGTTTCCTCTTGTACTTGTTACAACATCTTTAAATAATATCTTGGAGCACTAGTAAAAAGATTCATAGAACCAACACTGTCTTTGCATTGCAAAGAGGAAAAAACTGTTTTAATAATTGAGTAAGTACTTATAGTAAATTTTAGGCAAAATATGTATTGAAAAATGCTAACTCATCTCTAAGTATTGCCTTTTATTATATGCTATAAATTTTAAAATCTTAAAGCTACATATATAATAAAAATAAAGTCTTCAAATTGCAAGTTCTTGCTTCAATGCCAATACACACACTAATATGAAATTTTATAACATACTTTTAAAGTTGTAAACAATTTCTCTTGTGCATTTACATTGGAGTTTTATATTGAAATTCTTTTCTGGGATAAAAATATGTGCTCTTTATAGAAGTATTTGCATTTAAAATATAGACATTCAGAAAATATTTTGTAAACTTAAGCCATCAAAGGACTGGTTCCATTTTCTCTACTCTTTGGAATGGTTAAAGTGACCAAGACATTTATTACTAAAAGACTAAAGAAGGTAGCGTATACATTTTCATTTATTTGTACCCATTTTTTCTATCAGTGTCAGAGTCATAAGAAGTAAAAAGTATCATAGAAGAAGTAGTTGTGTACCTATTACATATATTTGTTTAGGAGTGTAATTGACACTGGTACTAGCATCCTAGCAGTTGCCTGTGGCTCTGGCAAGGATTTATCTTTTGAAAGATAAACTGTCTTTAATACATTGCTCTTTCATAATCTCTTAGATTTCTATGATATTACATTATATTACAACTATTTTTTTAATATTTTTCTTTATTTCAGTATATTGCAGGGGTACACATGTTTAGGTTACATATATTGCCTTTGTCCCACCCGAGTCAGAGCTTCGAGCATGTCCATCCCCCAGACAGTGCTCACCGCCACTCATCAGATGTGAATGTAATCATCCCCTCCTTGTCCCTCCCACCTGCCTGACACCCGGTGAATGTTACTACCATACGGGCACATAAGTGTTGATCAGTTAATACAAATTTGATGTTGAGTTCATGTGGTGCTTATTTTCCCATTCTTGTGATACTTCACTTAGTAGAATGGGTTCCAGCTCTATCCAGGATAATACAAGAGGGGCTAGATCACCATTGTTTTTTGTGGCTGAGTAGAACTCCATGGTATACGTATACCACATTTTATTAATCCAATACATTAATCATGTATTGATGGGCACTTGGATTGTTTCCACATTTGCAATTGTGAATTGTGCTGCTATAAACATTTGAGTGCAAATGTCTTCTTTATAGAACGTGTTTTGTTCTTTTGAGCAGATGTCCAATAATGGGATTGGTGGATCAAATGGTACTTCTACTTGTAGCTCTTTGAGGTATCTCCATTTTACTTTCCACAGAGGTTGCACTAGTTTGCAGTCCCTCCAGCAGTGTATGAGTGTTCCTATCTCTCTGCATCCATGGCAACATTTATTGTTTTGGGACTTTTGGATAAAAGCCATTCTCACTGGAGTTAAGTGATATATCATTGTGGTATTGATTTGCATTTCCCTGATGATTAGAGATGAGCATTTTTTCATATGTTTCTTGGCTATTAGTCTGTCTTCTTTTGAAAAGTTTCTGTTCATGTCCTTTGCCCACTTTTCAATGGAGTTGTCTGAGTTTTTCTTCCTGATTTTCCTGACTTCTATATAGATTCTAGTTATCAACTCTTTTTAAAAGCACATTTTATTTTATCATTTCATCCTTTCTCAAACATATTTACTAACTTTTTTAAATAATAAAATACAAATATTTTAATATGGTACTTTATATATATAATATCTGGATTTACTTTTTTAATGTCTCTTCTATTAATACTATGACAAGAGAATTTTCTGTTCTAATTGATTTGTCTGCTCACTAATATCTATTTACCCCAACATTTTTCATGTTGATTACCTTTTACAACTGTCCACCTTTGCTCAAAATCTATTGCTGCTTGTAGATTAATCTTGAAATTCCAATGGTCATCCATTTGGTCATTCAACAAATATATATCAAGGATATAATATATGTTAAACAAACAAGATAAATTAAAGAAAAGAAAAAAGATATTGACTCATTTTATAAAATAAGACAGAAAGTATCAATTTTGATACAGTATAATAAGGAAGATGAAGATTTGTATAGGAACACAGATGGAGGGGTAGAGAAACCAACAGAATAACAACAGACAATGGGAACAGACATGTAAACAATCCAAATAATGAAATATTTAGAAAAAGTATGGTTAGTATGATCAAGAAAATAAAGGACAATATCAAAAATATCATCAATGAACTGGGAACTATTAAAGAAGAACCAAAGGTATACTTTAGAATTTGAAACAATAACTGAAATTAAAATCACCAAAGACTGCAACACTGTTTTGTTGAAAGAATGCTTCTTTGCTCCGGTTTTACTTGACTTCCCAGAGCATTGGAAACTGTTGACCCACTGACTCTTTTTGCCCTTACTGGTTCCTATCAGTTTTCTCCCCAGTCATCCTTTTAATGTTCTGTCCCTAAGATCTGTGCCTCTTAAAGCTATCCCATTATGTGACTTCAGCTCTATATGTTCAAGATTTCCAAAAGTGTGTTTTATCTCATCCTACACAATTTCTAATCAGTTGCTTTTGAATGTGATTATTTATTATTAATATAGCAAGTATTTAATTATCAGAATTTTTCTTTACCTTTTTGATTGTCTATTTTCCAAAACTAAAGATGTTTGAGAAATTGTACTCCTTTGAAAACTTAAAGCTTTTAAGACTGTAATTTGAATATAGTAGACATTCATATTGACAAATACAACTTTTACAAGGAGCCTTACTATAGTTTAGCGCTACATTATTACAGTCCAAGAACAAATGAAGCATTCTTAGCACCTATATCAATATCAGGTTTTCAAAATTAATCATTAATAATTTCTTCGACCATGATGACATCATTTAACTTGTTAATGTTTTAGAAATGACTTACTTGGAAAATTAAAATGTCATTTTTAAAAATTCTGTTATGCAAAGCAGAATTTTTTGATTTATTGTCCTTAATGTTTAAGCTAAATAGATTGTTTTTTCTCATTTTATTACATTTTGCCACTTTATTGAATGTATTCAGAGATGAAAATAACTATGAAAATAAAATGCCTTTTTTTCATAAGCAACACTTAATAATTATTTTTACTTTAACAGGTACTTTGAGATGAAATGCAGTTGTTCACTTCTTATAGCCTGTTTGTGCTCTGAATTGCTAGACACAATCACTAGATACCTGCTTATGCAGGAACTAATATTAGGAACTAATATTCCTGAAGAGGGCAATAAATAAGGCAATCTATGATCATCCTACTATAGAGTGTGTATAGGCAGAATGGAAAAACTAATCAAGCTAACTAGAATGTACAATGAGAAAATGAGATGAGGTATATGAGTTCACTTTTTACATAGGAATGCAAGACACAAATATAATAGAAGCATAATTATTTTCATAATTTCAGTTTATTTGTTGGGTTTAAAATCTATTTGAAATTTGTATTAAATATTATATATAATATCAAATGTAAAAATATTTTGTATGAGATAGGTTAAAAAAATAGAGGAAGGAAAAAACGGAGTTTTCGATGACAAAAGGAAAGGACAAGGAAGAAACCAGAGAGCAGGAAAGAAGCCTCCATGAGAAAAGAAGAGTTGCAGAACTTTTAGCATCTCAAAGCCAAAAACATAAAAGGTATGAGAGAGAAAGAAGGGGAAAGGGAGAAGAAGGTAATTTCTGTATACATTACTATATGGCTAAAATTAAAAATAGAACTATACATGAGCAATCTATTATTATTATCATCATTATTTTGTATAAGATGGTCAGAGTTGCCTTCTGATGATCTTCCTATGATCTCAACTTGCTGAGGAAAGTTTCTTAAGCAAATGTAGCTGCAACAGTCAATCGAAAGAGGAAATGGTAGTCAGGTGTGGTGACTCACAACTGTAGTCCCAGCTACTCAGGAGGCTGAGGTGGCAGGATTGCTTAAGACCAGGAGTTTGAGACCAGCCTGGGTAACACGACAAGATGTCAACTCAAAAAAACCAACCATATCAAAAAAAGTGAAAAAACATAATTAACCAAGGAGAATTGTACTATGTCTACTACATTTAATGTTCACTGTCCTACATATCCTATTTGTAAAAAAGGAAAATAAATTTAAATAGTTTTTCTCAACCCTTTTAAACTCAGGCCCACATGATACATATAAATATTGCATATTCTTATTTAATCTTTAGCAATTAAAAACTAAATATCGGGACAAGAATAAATCATTACAATATGCTGTTTTATTTTGTTTCAAAAAACCCCCTTATTCTTCTCCATTCCTACAAATTACCAATGAAACAAACTAAAAAGTGATTGACATAAACAAATATGTTCTGCATTAGCTTTTATGGAAGAAAACCAATAAATCAAACATCACTTCGTCTTCAACGTCCACAGGAGATTCTTGAGGCAATGTCATGGAAAAAACTATAGTTGCTCTTGGAGGTCAGACTATAAAATTGATCAATCAAATATGGAAATGCCTTGAATGTGAGCCTGACTTTTTAAAGAACTACACACAAGCCTGGAAAGATTGAAATCAGTGACTACAGATAGTGTCAGGGAAAAACTACTAAATAAGTTCACTTCCAAATCACTTCCAAAGTTGTCTCATGGGAAATCTGTGCATATACATGCACACGCATACACATACACACAGATATGTGAAGGGCCTTCCAGAAAATCTCCATCAACCCAGGCTGCCCAATTCTCCTAAATCATCTACTTTTACCTTTTCACACAGAGGTAAATGCAGGTGAACAAAACTAGCCTTTACTCTGAGCACAAAATGATGAATGGCAGCCCCTTCCCTCCAGCCATTCATCGGTCCATTCCTTCTCCCACCCCAAATTCATTAGAACGAGCATACATGTATAGGATTTTTATTCAAAATCTGTCATAATTTGATCTTTGGCATGATATTTTAGATAATCTTAGGTTTACAAAAAGGATAAAAAAATAGTACAAAGAATTCCCTTATATTCTTTATTCTACTTTCCCTAATGTTAGTGTCCTATATGACCATAGTAAATCACAGTATCAATGTTGAAACTATGGCATCAACATTGAGACAACATTAATTAAACTACAGACCTTACTATACTCTTAATCAACTTCACTTACTCAAATCTTCTCTGTACATTACAACTGGGAAGATGTAATTGACAATCACTAACCCTCCTCAAAGTATATAGAGTTGAGAATTTAGAAAATGAATTTTTAGTTAATAATGAACATAGGTACTTGTAGTATCATCTCAAGGGTAAAAAATCATCTGGAGAGTAAGGTACACTTACTATAACTTAAGACATTATTTACCTCTCAATTTTTATTAAAAAGTCAGTGTATTACATACTGCCTTACAGTTTAATAACTGTTTTACAGAATATCTCATTTTCACAAATATTTTTCAGGTAACAAATATGTTAAAGGTTCATTTGGAATATTTCTAAGTTAGAAGCCACACAGAACATACTTTGTTTCTGCTCTGTTTTGACCACACTGTATTCTTGCATTTTGTGGACTCTTCCTAAGAAAGACTTCAAGAAAATTCAAATTAACATTAAATAAGGGACTAATGTCAACTATTCATGTATTTTATTTTATTGTTTTTGTTGATTGAGAGTTTGTTGTAGTGGAACTGGAAGAGACAAAGTTTTATTATTTCCATTTTTATGGATTGATGTTGGTCATCTATCTCCTAGTCAATATTATATATTTTCTTCCAGTTCATTATACAGACAAAAAAATTATAGAAATATTCCCTGTAAGATGAGTAGCCTTTTGTAGTATATTTGCTTACCATATGTTTTAAAACCCCACTAAATCATAAAAAATAAATAATTTTAAAAATTTGACATATACTAACTACAAATGAAAAATTCTATTGTTTCCTAGAGAAATCATCAAGTATTTAAAAAAAAATCATTCACTATAGGTAAACATTGAAATTTCTAAAGGCCTTTACAATCAGAAATATTTTAATATATAATCCATGCTATTAATAATTTCTTTTTTTGATTTCCCCTTAGATATAATGTGTTAAGAGACTTCCCAGTGTCAAGATGATATAAATAATTACCTATTTTCCTCAGTTAACATGGCCCCATTTTTTATATTTATATCTTTGAATTGTCAAGAGAGCAGCTTTATGCATGAAACTAGGTAGAAATGCAATTTTTCATTATTTTTAAATGCCCTCACTGTTATTATTATATTATTATTAATTTAGCAAGCACTTACATATTTTATTATGCCCATGATTATTATAAGTGGATTAAAATATTAACTGATTTTATCTTTATCACAAACTTATGAGGTTGGGAGTACAATTACTCTCCTTTTATTGACATGGCAATTAAGGTCCACAGAGATTAAATAATTTATTCAAGGTCATTCAACTCATGAGAATTTGTTTTGAGATTTGAACTCAAGCAGTTTAGATCCACAGCCTATGCTTTTAATAACTATTTGTCCCCACTTATTTAAATTTTGCCAAGTCAACCCTATATAAAATTTAATTTCATATTTGAACATGATTCCGGCCATTGTAGTTTATCTGATCCAATTGAATATAGACCTATGTTAATGTTGTATTCTCTTAATTACTGTAACTTCATCATCAGTCTTCATATCTAATGGGATATGTCCCTCTAACTTTTATCATCAATTTAATATAAACTCATGATCTATTTTATATGAACATATAACCTGTTATCTGATTTTTGAACTGGTCCAAAGTTGGTGTTGCACACAGAAATAAAAGTGTTATTTTCTTTTATGTTTTACCATCTTTTCTGCCTTCAAGTACATTCTCTTGGATCCCTCTTTCTTATCATTTGGTGACATCCTGGAAGGATACATAGCTTTCTGGTCATTTGACCATTTTCCCATAAAAACCCATTTTCAGGCATTACAAATTCAAATCCATTCCACTAAAAAATCTAATCTTCCATCTGAGTTAAAAGTTTTTCCTCAACACATTCCTACTTCCTGCCCTTGCCGTTCAGCCTTCACCTACAATACCGGTGTTCTAAGGTTGACATTGGCCGGTGTCTGATTTCTGATTTACTCCTTACACAATCTTTTGAGCTCTCCCTCCAGAATTCCAGGCAGTAAAGGGGATTGGGGGGGAAAAAGGGCACAGTTGTAGGTGACTTGGGCTATTTAATCCATTATTTGGTGCCCTCCCTGTTGCAGATGCCCACGTGATCACTGTTCCTGGGTACACTGATGGAATTCACAGGTGCTGCCTCCCTACTTCCTTCCATACACATTCACAAATAAGACCCCTGAACCATGCCTTTGCCTGACGTTGGTAATGCTATCTCCACATGATCTTCCAGTCTTGCATCTGTAAACAATTCTGGGACTCATTCACCCTCTGGGTGGATTTTTTTCAAGTCCATGTTTTGTGGCAACCATTTGGCCCAGAAGAATATTCTTGTCCTCCAAGCTCTGGAAGAGCTATATTTTCCACTGTGGAATCTATTTGTCTATGTATCTGTCTGTATTCTACATAAATTGATCTATATGCTACTTATATACATATATATATCTTTATATATATTTTTGTTTTACATATATACTGAAGCATATATATATATACACTCTGAAATATGTATTCTGAAACATATTCTTTTATATATATTTTAAATATATGTATTGTGAAAGAAGTATGCTCTTGAGATTTTATGTAATCTCAACATTCTCTAATCAACCACAGAGTACATCAGCACTCCATAATCAACACATTATATTTTTCCAAAGAAAGATATATGGCATTTTCAGAACTGTTTAAAAGTTGGAAATGAGGATTTAAGATTACAGATTAGTAATACATTATTCAGAAACATCAGTTCAAAAGAAATCCTTTGCGTACACAGTTGACCCTTGAACAACACTGATTTGAACTGTATGGGTCCATTTATTTGTGGATTCTCTTCTGCCTCTGCCACCCTTGAGACAGCAAGACCAACCCTTCCTCTTCCTCCTCCTCAGACTATTTGATGTGAAGACAATGAGGATGAAAACTTTTATGATGATCCATTTCTACTTAGTCAATAGTAAATATATTTTTTCTTCCTTATGATTTTCTTAATAATACTTTCTTTTCTCTGGCTTACTTTATTATAAGAATATAGTATATAATACATACATTAAAAATGTGGTAATCAACCATTTACTTTGTGAGTATGACTTCCAGTCAACAATAGGCTATTAGTAGTTACATTTTTGGAGAGTTAAAAGTTGCGCACAGATTTTTGACTGTGTGTATGGTTGGCACCCCTAACCCCAGGGTTGTTCAAGGTCAACTGTATTTTGAAATCTATTTTTGAGATTTATTATGAGGCAATTTAGGGTCAATTATCCTTTCTGTAAAGAAATTGATCCATAGATATGTCTTTTACTGTTGTTTTCTCCATGTAAATTTCTCTAAATTAGCTTTCATCAAATCATTGATCTTAAAGGAAAAACTAAAGGAAGTATATTTTATTCTAAATATGTCAATACAAAGTTTACAACTTAGACTCATGTTGCTTCAAAATATTATATATCCCCAAAGCCTTGTTTTAAAATTATGACCCAAATAGGCTGGACGCGGTGGCTCACGCCTGTAATCCTAGCACTCTGGGAGGCCGAGGCGGGAGGAACGTTTGAGCTCAGGAGTTTGAGATCAGCCTGAGCAAGAGTGAGACCCCGTCTCTACTAAAAATAGAAAGAAATTAGCTGGACAACTAAAAATATATAGGAAAAGTTAGCCAGGCATGGTGCACGTTCCTGTAGTACCAGCTACTTGGGAGGCTGAGGAAGGAGGATCACTTGAGCCCAGGAGTTTGAGGTTGCTGTGAGCTAGGCTGACACCACAGCACTCTAGTCTGAACAACAGAGCAAGACTCTGTCTCAAAAATAAATAAGTAAATAAAATAAAATTATGACCCAAATAAAAAGCACATAGTGAGAAAATTCATTCCCTAGATTTAACATCAAGCCTTTGCATGCTAGCCAAAACTTCTAATCATTGCTCTTTATAGAGAAAGAAAACAGGAAGAAAATGGATATGTGTGAACATCCCAAGTTAACTTAGAGTATATGCTGATTCTAATAATGTTTCTAAATAAAATTTGCCTGTACTGCTTGCTTTTAGTCTCCATAAACTAAAGGCAATTCCATAATTAATTTAAAGGATAGTAGCACAGCCTGTCAAAATACTTTAGAAGACAAGAGTATCTAAAATTGTAAAGCAAACTTATTTCCTTCCTAAGCAAACATCAGTCAGCAACATCAATATTTTATTAATAATGGTAGTTTTAAGATAGTCACTAAAACAATATGAAGATATGCATATGTTGTTGCTTCACTTGGAGTACTGCCAATATATTAAATTTGTCCCTGACCTCTATCCCACCATATTTCCAATGTACTTAATAAACCTTGTTAATAAGATGAAAGTGTAGAAAATAATACATATTGGAAAATTCATCATTTAAACACAATAGATGACATTCAATAATCATGTGGTACAATAAATCATCTGGATATTCCTTTTTTACTGGAAAACACACTTTAAGCACACATTTTGGAATGTAAATATTTTATCATGATGCCATCAATGGAAAAGCCTCTTGATGTTGAAACTACTGTTTAATGGCTATGTAGGAAATTTGTATCTTTGAGGACACTCCTTTGTATCTTTCAGATAATTACAGAAATAGATTAATTTAATATTGTTTTTGTTTTGTTTGTGCACACATACAGTTTTCTTCAGTTTTTTAAAAAATTAGACCAGCTATCAGATATATTGTAAAAGACTTATATCTAGATCAAATCTTAACTTTAAACTTCTTTGAATATTACTTCATTTTAGGGAAATTAATCTACCAAAGGCCACCTGTACTAAAATATAAAGATGTGGACAAAAGCACAAATTATAATATTGACCAGTAAAGAACTGAATATGATAGACACACACAATGACGATTACCAAAGGAACCATTCTGTGACGTGACAGGATATTTCTATCAATTGTCATTGTGTCCTATAAACCTACAAGGAAGCATATGAGAATTTCCTCCTTGAAGAAAGCAGGGTACATATACAATTTTTAAAAGCCTTCAAAGTGGCTCCAATATATCCACAATGAATGTCAATGTCCACAATAAATCATTGTCCTAGAACGTGAGTTCTCAGACTTTAGTGAGAATCAGATCTACTGAGGGCATGTTACAATACAGATTTCAGGGTCCAACCCTAGGATTTTGTTTCAACAGTTCTGTGACAAAGCGTTCAGAGTTACATTTCCACCAAGTCTACTGGTACTGGTGATACTACTAGTCCAGGGCCCACACCTTGTGAACTACTGCTCTAGAAGACCCTGTTACTTCCAGGCCCAGTCATCCACGAGAGACCTTGTCAGGGGTGAAGGAAGGTCTCCATAAATAATTCTATTCTCTAAATCTGTAACTGACAGACACGTAGGTCTGCCTTTGTATACACTAGAAAGATAACTGATTTTTTAAACATTTTTTTAACTTAGTATCTATGGTATTGTAGACTCAAAGATACAAAAGTGAATAAGCCAAGGCCTTTCTTTTACCTAGTATAACCTACTGCAACCCAGCAGGGTAAGCCCATGGCAATGAAATGTTCAAAGAATACAGAGCTCAAAGGAAGGCCACCTATGTCACATGGGGTTCTGAGTTAGAAAACACTTTCTAAAGGGGGTGACTTAGGGGTTATGTTCTAAAAGATGCATGTAAATTGCCCAGGTATTCACTGTAAAATACTTTTTTCACAATGGAACACAATGAGAGTAGTTTATTTTCTCCTTCTGATATGCATGAAATAAATCAGACAAAAAGAAGTTCTCTGTAATATATACTCACAAAATGCTTGACCCTAGTCTGCGCCTTTTTATTGTTTCCCTCTGTATAATCATTTCCCATCCTGAAGTTTTTTTGTTTCTTGTTTTGTTTGTTTTAATGTGAGTTGGAGCTATATTCGTATTTCCAGATTGATTCTCACTTCATAAAATGTTTAATGTTCCTTGATTCAAACTGTGAAAAATTGCATCTTAAAAAGTTTCAGATGAATTTCTTGGTATTGTTTTACAATTTTAAAAAGTGACCTAAATATAAATACAGACAGGTTCATTCACACCTCCCAGCATAGAAATGCTAGATCACAGGGATGGTTCTTGTTGCTCTGTGCTTATCCACTAGAGAGATTAGTCTGAGGGCAACACTGGCCTGGGCTTTTGTAGAGAAAAAATCATACCATACTACAAGAATTATTTTTGCCATTTCTTTTATCCCTACTCCTCTTGGCATCTTAGGGATTTTTTTTCATTTTTTTATGAAGGAAAGAAAACCTAAATATTTGATAAATAAAAATAATTATTTATGACATATTTAGTAAAGGCATACTAGTTCAAGATGAATAAATTTGAGCTTAAAGCCATTGTTCGTACAGATTTCATCATACTTAGCTCCAAATATGACTGAAAAGAAAGGCATTCCAGGCAGAGGAACTGGTATGTATAGCTACATTTAAGCATAAATCTGTGAATGGGGCAATCAGAATAGTTATTTTTCTAGAAAATAGAATTAGGACAGAAGTAAAACTTGAATAAAATAGAAGGAACAACACAGAGGCTTATGTATCATGTATTGATACATTGATGCATTTTTTCTGTGTTTTGTCTGTGTTTGTGGTATAAATCCACGTAACCCAATAGTAAACAGTTAAGAATACGAAGTTCATAATATCCTGAAATAAAAATAAATAAATAAGAAAAAAAGAATATGAAGTTTGAATAAGGTAATAAAATCCTTGTGTCAAAATAACTTAACACTTAAGTCGCAAAATTTTGCATGTTATATGGTCTCAATTGCAATTCCAATCAACATCGAATATTTGTAAATGCTATAATGTGTCAGGTGCTGCTTCATACACTGAGAACACTGCCAAACCGTATGATTTCCAGTTCTCATCAAAATTATATTCTAGAGCAAAGAGATGAAAAATAAATGATAAAACAATATGAATCATATCATAAAGTGAAAAATGCAGAGAATTAAAATAAGGCAAAGTGATTGCAAATGTAGCTGTTTAGACAAATATATCAGGGCTATCTTCGGGAATATTATATTAGTTATCTATTGTTGAGTAATAAAAATCTAAAAGTTAATGGTTCAAAACAATAAACTTTGTTTTTCTTGATTTCTAATGCTTGGGAATAGAATTGCTTAGTTGGTTATCTCTGGCTCAAGCTCTCTTAAAAAGTTGTAGTCAAATTTTCAGGGTACCGTAGCCTCATCTGAGCACTCGACAGTGAAGCATCTGCTTCCAGGACACTCACATGATTGTTGAAAAGCCTCAGTCTCCAACCATGTGGGCTTCTCAACAAAACTGCCTCACAATATGGCAGGTGGCTTCTCCCAGGAACAGAGATCCAAGGCCACACTGAAGGGAACAGCATGAATACAAGGATGTGGATATAACTGAGGGCCATCTTAGAGCCTGCCTGCCACAGTAGCATTTATATAAAGATCTTAATGCTAAGAAAGAAACAAGCCATGACACAGTAAGGGATAAGAATGCTGCAATCCACTGTGTCTCCGGGACTCAGAACAAAAATTGGCATTCACTATAAATCACATTGTTTGCATAAATTATCTGTCATGGCCCAAGCTCCCAGGTATACTAGGTTTCTGTTAAAACAGGAGGCAGTGGAGAAACCAGCCAAAATAAGCTGGAACAAAGACGGCCTGGCCGTGAAAACAACCTCAGGTTACCCTCACTGCTTACTATACTCTGTTTATAATGCTTTAATCTGCTAAAAGAAATGCCCACAGGTGTCATGACAGCTTATAAATTCCATGGCAACTCCCAGAAGTTGCCATATATGGCTTAAAAGCAGAGGATGTGGGGGAACCAGGGTTTCGGGAACTTGACACCCCTTTCCCAGAAATCTTATTAATAATCCTCCCTCCACTTAACATAAAATTAAATAGAAGGTATAAAATGAGACCCCAGAAACTCACAAAGTGCTACTCTCTATTGCTCTGAGAGAGAGCTGTTGCCCTGCCTATGGAGCAAACTCTCCTTCTATTTCTTTGTTAGTTTAATAAACTTGCTTTTGCTTTACTCTGTTGGCTCACTCTTGAATTCTTTCCTGTCTGAAGCCAAGAACCCACTCAGTTTTCAGGCCAGACCCCAGTTTTGGGGTCCACTTTCCTATATTGAAACTTCAAAAGTACTAATATATTTCTCTCTCTTAGGTTTCAATATGGTTTTGGGTAGAGGTATGGTGATGAAGAAAAATTAAGAAACTGAGAAAATAAAGATCTCATTTAAAAATATAGTATCAAAGAATCATTAAAATAATGCCTTTATTCCAAAAAAACAGAAAAAGAACAATCAATCCCCCCATAACAGCCAGAAAGCCTGCCAAACCTCCAATTTTCCTATCTCCCACATCCCCACATAAGATCACTGGATATTAATTATTTAAGATAATCTAACAAAAATAATAAATGCCCTTGTCAGAAAGCAGATGAATATTATGATATTATTGTATAACATAAATATAATTTAAAAAATTTACAGATATGAAAACATACATGAAGCAGAAGTTCAAAATTTGAAACAGAAATAAGCAAAGACAGTGTTAATCAGATAGGTTGAAACAACAGTTTTTAAAACTCAGGACAGAGGCTGAAGAAAACATATCAAATCATATTAGTAATAAAGAATAAATTAGGCCGGGCGCGGTGGCTCACGCCTGTAATCCTAGCTCTCTGGGAGGCCGAGGGGGGAAGGATTGTTTGAGCTCAGGAGTTCGAAACCAGCCTGAGCAAGAGCAAGATCCCGTTTCTACTAAAATTGGAAAGAAATTAATTGGACAACTAAAAATATACAGAAAAAATTAGCCGGGCATGGTGGCGCATGCCTGTAGTCCCAGCTATTCGGGAGGCTGAGGCAGAAGGATTGCTTAAGGCCAGGAGTTTGAGGTTGCTGTGAGCTAGGCTGACTCCACGGCACTCTAGCCCGGGCAACAGAGCAAGACTCTGTCTCAAAAAAAAAAAAAAAAAAAAATCAAATGATAGCATTTATTCATTTATGCATTCAATGATCATAAACTATGTACACAGCACTATTAGGTCTTAAATATTTCTGTCCTTAAAGAATATATATATTCCTGGTATAGGAAGCACAACAAATGTACTTGGAAGGCTGAATAATGGTTTTATGCAATCTGTCCAATAAGTTTAAAGAATGCTATATGCTTTATGAACTATATGATCTAGAGTAAGTTATTTAACCTAAAGTTTCAATTTTCTCTCCTGTAAAATGTGGATAATAATAGAACCCACTTCATAGTGTTATTTATGAATTAGAACCTTAAGTCTCTTTTAAGAACCGCTGGTAAAGCCAGGGCCCTTTCCCTTGACTGTTGCCTTCTGTAGTCCCTGCCCAGGATCCCCCATGCCTTTCCCCCATTAAAAAGGGGAGGGGAGGTGGTAGAGAGCATACTGCTTTAGCACTTGGCCTATGGTGTCAGATGGCTCAGACTGCTAATCCTGGCATTGCCACTTACCTGCTGTTTGACTTTGGGCAAGTAGCTTAATCTCTGTTTCCCATCCATAAAATCAAGATAATAACAATACCTATATAAGAGCATACAAAGTACTTAGCCTAGTACCTAGCACATACAAAGTCCTAAATAAAATGCTGTATTATTAGATCTGGGCCTTGGTGTGATTTCCATTTAACACAGTTAAAATAGGGAAGGAAGAAATGCTTTGGAAGTTTATGTAGGGTAAGAATGGTGAATCCATTATGAAATCTGGCTCAAGATTGCAAAATATAATATAGGGCTAAGAGCTCATAGATAAAGAAATTTCTTTGGAGGTTCTGAGAACAGTCCAAAAAATGAATTGTATACCTCAATCCTTGTGAAAACTACGGTAATAGAAAGAGATTAATATGTGAACCATGTCCTAAGGAAAAATCAACAGGTCTTAAGAGACTGGTAACTTCGGACAATGAAGAAAAGAGAAAAGTCAAAACTAATTTTCTTCTTCTTCTTTTTTTTTTTTTAACTTGCATGCTTCAGAGAGTAGTAAAGCAATGAAAAGAAATAGGAGTTTCTGTTAAGGAGAACTAGTTTGGCAGGAGAAAGACAGTAAATTTTATTTCAGACACATGGAATCTAAAGAGATAGTGCTAGCTATTTGTTTAGGTCAAGATGTCCAATGCAAGTGGATCTGCACCTCTGAACATTCACAAAAATTAACTCATGGAGGATAACAGACTTAAACCTGAGGCATGAAACTGTAAGAATCCTAGAAGAAAATGTTCCTTCTATTTTAAATACTAAAAATACTGTATGGCAAAGGCTGGACTGGGAAATTCTGTGAATGCAAGTTCTCCTCTTTATTCTAT
>CAUYSK010000742.1:0-10519 GCA_963575035.1 Avahi laniger
CCACAAAATATGTCTCAACAAGTTTTAAAAAATGAAATTATACCATGCATATTCTCAGACCACAGTGGAATAAAATTACATATCAACTCAAACAGAAACACTCATCTCTACACAAAGTCGTGGAAACTAAACAACCTACTGCTGAATGATTATTGGATCAGGAGGAACTTAAGATGGAAATCAGAAGATTTCTTGAACTAAATGATAAAGTGCACACAGTAATCAAAATCTGTGGGATACAGCTAAAGCAGTCCTGAGAGGAAAATTCATAGCCACAAATGCCTACATCCAAAAGACAGAAGAATCACAAATCAACAATCTAATGAATCATCTCAAAGAACTGGAAATGAATGAACAAAGCGAGCCCAAACCCAGCATAAGAAAATAAATAACCAAGGTGGGAGGAGAGAGAAGAGGATGGGTATATTCACACCTAATGGGTGTAGTGCACTCTTTCTGGGGGATGGACATGCTTGTAGCTTTAACTTGGGTGGGGCAAAGGCAATATATGTAACCTAAATATCTGTACCTTTGTAATATTATGAAATTTAAAATCATATATAAAATAAAATAACATTAGAAAATTAAAGGCTAAAAGAAAAGAAATAACCAAGATCAGAACACAACCAAGTGAAATCAATAACAAAAGAACTAAACAGAAGATCAGTGAAACAAAAAGTTGGCTCTTTGAAAAGATAAACAAAATTCATGGGCCTCTTACTAGATTAACCAGAAGCAGAAAAGAAAGGACTCTAATAAGCTCAACCAGGAATGAAAATGGAGAAATTACTACTGATACCACAGCCATAAAAAAATCTCAGAATACTATGAAAATTTCTATGCACATAAACTTGAAAATATCTAGGAAGGGGACAAATTTATAGAAACACACAGCCTCCTAGACTCAATTAGGAAGAAACAGAATTCCTGAACAGACCAATATTAAGAACCAAAATTGAAGCAGCAATACGAAATCTTCAAAAAAACTTCCTGGACCACACGTTTTTACAGTCAAATCTTACTCCACCTACAAAGAAGAATGAGTACCTACCCAGCAGAAATTATTCCATGCCATCAAGAATTAAGGAATCCTCCCAGAAACATTTTATGAAGCTAAAATTACCTTGATACCAAAGAAAGGAAAGTACTCAATGAAAAAAGAGAACTACAGACCAATAATCATTATGGATATAGATGCAAATTTCCCAATAAAATCCTAAGAATGAAAATTCAGTGGCTCATCAAAAACATAATCCATCACGACCAAGTGGGCTTCATCCCAGAGATACAGGGATGGTTCAACATATGCAAAATGATAAATGGAATTCACCACTTAAATAGAAGTAAAAACAAAGACCACATGTTCCTATCAATAGATGCAGGAAAAACACTTGACAAATTTCAGCACCATTTTATGATAAGAATGCTTAACAAAATAGGTATAGATGAGACTTACCTCAAAATGATAAAAGCCATATATGACAAACCTAGAGCCAACATCATACTGAATGGGGAAAAATTGAAAGCCTTCCCACTTAGAACTGGGACCAGACAAGGCTGCCCTCTATCACCACTTCTATTCAACACAGTGATGGAAGTCCTAGCCAGTGCAATCAGACAAGAGAAGAAAATGAAGGGTATACAAATGGGGACAGAAGAGGTCAAATGATTACTCCTTGCTGACAATATGATCTTATATCTAGAAAATTCCAAAGATTCTGCCAAGAGACTACTGGAATTGATAAATGAATTCAGCAAAGTCTCAGGTTACAAAATCAGTGTACACTAATCAAAACATTCATATATACCAACAACTGTCAAGGTGTGAACCAAATCAAAGACTCAATACCTTTCACAATAGCAACAAAGAAAATGAAACACCTAGGAATATATTTAACTGAAAATGTAAAAGACCTCTACAGGGAGAACAACAAAACACTGAGGAAGGAAATGCCAGAGGACATAACAGACCAAAAAACCATACCATGCTCATGGATCGGCAGAATTGACATTATTAAAATGTCTATACTACCCAAGTGATCTGCAGATTCAATGTAATCCCTATTGAAATGCCAACATCATTTTTGTAGATCTAGAAAAAATAATTCTATGCTTCTCAAAAAAAAAGAAAAACAGAAGACCCTGTATAGCCAAAGCAACTTTAAGCAAAAAGAACAAATCAGGAGGCATCAATTTACCAGACTTCAAGATTTACTACAAGGATATAGTAACCAAAACAGCATGATACTGGCACAACAACAGAGACATAAACCAATGGAACATGACAGAGAACCCAGATATAAAACCATCCTCATATTGCCATCTGATCTTTGACAGACAAAAACATACACTGGGGAAAATAATTCCTATTCAGTAAATGGTGCTGGGAAAATTGTATAGCCATGTGTAGAAGACTGAAACAGGATCCACTCCTCTCACCTCTCACAAAACGAATTCAGGATGAATAACAGACTTAAACCTAAGGCATGAAGCTATAAGAATTCTAGAAGGAAATGTTGCAAAAATTCTTATAATTATTGAAGAAGACCCCAAAAGCAATTACAGCAACAACAAAAATAAATAAATGGGACCTGATCAAATTAAAAAGCTTCTGCACTGCCAAGGAACTATCAATACAGTGAATAGACAACCTACAGAATGCAAGAAAATATTTGCATGCTATACATCTGATAAAGGGCTTGTAAGTAGAATCTATAAAGAACTCAAAAAATCATCAAGAAAAAATCAAACAACTCCATTAAAAAGTGGGCAAAAGAAAAAAAAGTGGGCAAAAGACATGAACAGAAACTTTTCAAAAGAAGATAGGCTAATGGCCAATGAACATATGAAAAAATGCTCATCTCTAATCATCAGAGAAATGCAAATGAAAACCACAATGAGATATCACTTAACTCCAGTGAGAATGGCTTTTATCAACAAGTCCCAAAACAACAAATATTGGCATGGATGTAGAGAAATAGGAACACTCATTCACTGCTGGTGGGACTGCAAACTAGTACAACCTCTATAGAAAGTAGTATGGAGATACCTCAAAAAACTAAAACTAGACCAACTAGACCTACCTTTTGATCAAGCACTAGGTATTTATGCAAAGGAAAAGAGACATTCTATAAAAAATATATCTGTATTTGAATATTAATAGCATCTTAATTCACAATTGCAAAGATGTGGAAACAACCCAAGTGCCCATCAGCACATGAGTGGATTAATAAAATGTGGCATATGTATTGTCATGGAGTACTATTTAGATATTAAAAAAAATGGTGAACTACCTACTATATTATCCTGGGTGGAGCTGGAGCCCATTCTCATAAGTGAAATATCACAGAAATGAAAAACACCACATGTACTCACCATTAAATCAGTACTAACAATTAAACACTTATGTGCACATATGGAAGCAACATTCATTGGGTATCGGGCAGGTGGGAGGAGGGTATGGGTAAATTCACCCCTAAGTGGTACAGTTTGTGCTGTCCGAGGGACTGGCATGCTTGCAGCTCTGACTCACAAAGGCAATCCATGTAACCAAAGCATTTATACCTGCCTAATATTCTGAGATTAAAAAAAGAACAAAATAAAAATAAAATAAAATTGGGATGCAAAAGAATAGTATATACAATATTTAATTTAATTTATATAAAATAGAAGAAGCAAACAAAAATGAAGTTCTGGCTTTCAGTAATGATGGAGTTGCTTGTTGAACTGCCACTGTTACAGACAAAAATGATAAAATTTTGATAAAGCATTATATAGCATTATATATAGATAGATGATGTAGATATAGGTGACATAGACATAGATATACACAGGATAATGTATGCATAAGAACTACATGAAGATTTCAGCTGGGCCCACTGTAGGGAATATAAGTATTAGAATTTGAATCCAGCCAAATTAACAAAATAACAAAAAAATAATAATATTTGTTATATTTTATATATTGTTATATATAAAATATAACAATAGACATGAACAGAAACAAATATATATTTGTTATATATTATTTGTTAAATAATAACAATATTTGTAACAATAACAAAAAATAACAATACCCTTCAAAAAATTATAACAGAACCCAAAGTCTTTATAACTATCATTTATATTTTCTAGTGCACAATTTTAACATTTATGAGACATGTGAAGAAACTATAATCCATAAACAAGATAAAAAGCAGGCAGTACAAGCTATCCCCAAGATGTTTAAGATGTTATAATCAGAATACAAGAATTTGAAAGCAGCTATTATGTTTCTGGGAGTAAAAGAAAATATTCTCATAATGAATGAACAGATGTGAAACCTCACTAGAGGAATGGAGAGTATAAAAAAGAATCAAACAAAAATAATGACATAAAAACAATTTTTTTAGTTTATGCACAGATCAGAAACAGAAGACAAAACAATAGAAATTATCGAATTATCTGAAGAGTGAAAAATTTGAAAAAAATTAATCGAGGGCCTCAATCTGTAGAATGATTGAATCTGAGAAGGAGAAGGAAGAGATAGAGAAATTAAATGGAGTAGAAAAGTAAATCAACCACTAATAGCTGAGAACTTTCAAAAATTAGTTACAAACCTATGTTGTTATATCCAAAATGTCAGCAACCCCCAAAAGTACAAATAAAACCATACCACACCCATATTGTGAGTTAAGAAACTGTAAGGACAGAGGTTTTTTTTCCCCCCATCTTTCTTTTTTTTGAGATAGGGTCTTCCTCTGACACCCATCATGTGTTGCAGTGGTGTGATCATACATAGATCACTGTAGCCTCCAAATTTTGGGCTGAGGTACTCCTCCTGCCTACGCCTCCCAAGTATTTGATATTACAAGTACATGCAGGGCAGGGTTTTTGATTGACTTGCTATTATTTTCAATTTGTACTATGTATAATAATGCAAAATAGGTTATCCTTAGAGTTTTTTTTTGTTTGTTTGTTTGTTTTTGAGACAGAGTCTGCTCTGTTGTCCAGGCTAGAGTGCCATGGCATCAGCCTAGCTCACAGCAACCTCAAACTCCTGGGCTCAAGCGATTCTGCTCCAGCCTCCCGAGTAGCTGGGACTACAGGCATGCGCCATCATGCCCGGCTAATTTTTAAATATATATTTTTAGTTGTCCAGATCATTTCCTTCTATTTTTTAATAGAGACGGGGGTCTCACTCTTGCTCAGGCTGGTCTCAAACTCCTGACCTTGAGCGATCCACTTGTCTCAGCCTCCCAGAGTGCTAGGATTACAGGCGTGAGCCACCGCGCCCGGCCATCCTTAGAGTTTTTTTAGAGAAAATCTGACATATCAGGCACAGATTACTGACATGTTTTTAATGAATATGACTTTCCAGCTTAGTTTTAAAGTTTTAATTTCTTACCTTGGAAATCACTGAAATTCATTTCTTTTGAATCTTGCAGTAAAATTGATGCTCCAGAAAGATGTGCAGTGGATATTCTGGTCTTGTACATCCTCCCTGCACAGAAATGAGGATGCATCTACTCCAGTTTCAGAAGCATATAGTATTGTAGTACTTAATGTGAGAGACTAAATGGAAAATGAAGTAAAAGAATTATCACTGTTCAGTTCCAACAGCAAATTATGAAAAGTGGTGCCAAGAAGATATTTAAAAATGATATCAAAAAAGTTAACAAGGAAGCATTATTGAGGGCAGACATGCAGACATTGCATATTACCTCAGTACACAGACTTTCCGAGTGTTTGGGGAAGGACCAAGGGCACGGTTGGCCTATGTCAATTACGGCTGAGAGGTCCAGAGTAGGACACCCAAGTCATGGGAACCAGCCTCTGGGATGGTCAAACTAGTGGTGGATTTATCCCCCAAAGCAGCTTAGGGGTTCCCTTCCTGAGTGTTTGAGTTTCCTGACTGTAGGAAGCAGGGTTAGGTCTTTCCCCTGTTATGTTTTCTCCTCTTCGTAACAGGGGCATGAACATCCCTCTGAGAGGCCTGACCCAGGTGTGGGCCATACCAACAACCTGGGGGTTCAAAGGGTGCTCCTGGGGTGCAGAGGGTCATCTGTGACAGCCCAGAGGGATAGAGGGAATGGTGGCTTTGAAAAAGCAAGTGCCAAGTTACCAGGGTCTGGGTATTTACATTTTAGGCAGGAAACTGACATTGTTAGACACTCACCAGGAAACTTCCTGCCTGGGTTCCCAAAAAGCCTAAGAACTGACAGGCCTATGGGCCTTCCAGTCCATTCCTATAAGGTGCAGCACTGTGCACGTTTGCAAGGGCATGGTGGAACGGGAGGGCCTGAAAAGAGCAGGGCTGATGAAAGGCACTGTGAGGAAGAGAGGTGGGGAAGAGGAGGTGAAAAGGGTATGGAGGGCAACCATAACCATGGCAACCCTGAGCACACTGAGAGATCCCCTGGACCCCATGCTGGCCTATGAAGAATCAAACTTCATGCAAGACAACTCAGAAGCTGGCGCCTCTTGGAGACATGATGTCACAATTACTAGTGAGACCAGTCACCCTGACCATGCTCACTCCCCACCGGCAGGAGGGGTTTTAGGACAAGCTGGTTGCTGTCGGTCTGGTCAAACTGCTCTGTACGGGAACATACGAATGTGTGGGCCTTCCAGGGCCATGCCGGGAGTTTTAGTTTTTTAACGGATCCCAGCCCTTTTGTTGCAGGGACGCCGGACTACAATCCCAGCATGCATCGGGTTCTGGAGCGGTGCACAGCTCTGGAGGGAGGGACAGGGTGGCACAGGCCTCTCCCTTTCCATGGCGCTGCTGGCTGCTGGCTCCCTGCCACCCCCTGACGACTAAGTCCAGAAAGGGACTTGAGGGGCAGGTCCAGGTGGGGCAGTGAGGATGGTGCGAGGCTGCGAAGTACACCTGGCATTTGCGTGAATCTGGCAGGTCTGCTCCCTCCACCTCCCCCGTGCAGCTCCGTTTCTTCTCCCACCCACATCCTGGGTCTTTGTAGAGCATCCGCCTCCTTCAGCCCACAGAGCGGCCTGTTTTCCTAAACTGCTATGGAACTGCCTGATGCCGGCAACACTGTCCTTTGGGCCACCGACCCCTGCTTTCTTCAGCGCGAGCTCTAGTTCGGCCGCTTTTAGGAGAAATCCTCCTCCTGGCTTCCCTATGAACTTCAGAGCTTTGCAAGGGGTGACATGGGCTGTGCCTTTGTGGAAATTTTACCCTCACTAACGCCACCTGTGTGGATGTGGAAGGTGAGGCATGAGGGAGGGTAGCTATTGGGTAACCAGGATCTGCTGAGAGCAGAAAGGGAAACCCCAATTCCCACGCATGTCTGGTGGGCCGCTTTCACCAACCCATTCAAGTGGACAGGCCCCTGAAAATCAACCTGGAAGTGATTGTGGTTTAAGTCTTTTACACTTAAAAGTGTTCACCCTCATCTAAACTCAGGCCTGATTGGCCAGTGTCTTAGAGACACAGACCTGATCCCTCATAACAGGTGGTGCTCCAGCTTTGAAGGAGTGACTTTCAAGGTGTGGAGCATTTGAGGGACATTTGAAACCTGTCATATTTTATTATATGTCTTTGCTTTGGATGTAGAGTTCATCACCCACAGCACTCAGGGATGTACCTTAACTCCTGGGGCTGTCCTGTTGGATTTTTCTGTCTAGACAAACAAACCATCCAGGAGCAGTTCTACTTACATGTAGCCTCTTAATCATTTATATCCCTAAATTTTTTATGCCCTTGGGGACAGTTTTTTTTTTTTTATTCCCTAATGGCACCAGAGTTCGTACTGTTATATCTAATATGTAAAAACCTGGGTATCAATGTAGATAAAAATAAGACCCTGTTCATAGTACAGGTTCCAGTAACTTTCATTTGTGATTTTTGAGTGTGGGAGACTGTCAAAAGAACTGAAAAATCCATTTGTGAAAATTGGACCCTATTTGTGAACAATTTACTTCTTTAGAAATAATTATATGTAAGTTCATCAGCACTTTTGTGTGCTGTCCTTGGAACTGACTTTCCTCTTCTTGGATAATGAGGAGCTAAGGTTGCCACCAAAATTCAGTTCTCCTATATACTCTGGAGTCCAGGATCTTGAAGGCCTTAGCTGCCAGGAAGCTTTTAGTTTTTGTCTCATGGGAGACTGTGATAATCCGTCCCCTGTCCCTTCTCACCTGGAAGAGTCAGATCTCACCTAATCTAGTGGTGCTATTTCTGGCTTTGAACTTAGTTTCCTTGAAATTCTCCTCCTCCTTTGGATTGGGCTCTGATGCTGGTGCATAAGGAAGATTATGTGACTCAACTGTCATGAAGCACAGAGCCCCATAGTCCATCTCTGATCCATACTTTTGGGTCATTTTCTCAAGTGATGCTGTTTATCCTGCGTCAAGAGTGAAGAGGAAGAATACAGATCCAGGGGATCGTTGCCACAGTTCTCAAAGCCCCCTCATGGCTATAAGCCATTTCTCATCCCCAATCTTGGGATGAAACCCTGCCAAAGACACACACACTCAGTATCTCTGCCTCCACCCCTCCTTCCAGCCTCCATATGAACATCCAAGACCTTACTTTGCCTTTGGATGTCATTCGCATTCTCACTGGAATGGGAAGAGATTGTTTCGCCTATTCCTTCAAATAATTTCTCCTTTACATCTGGGATTTTTTCTGTAAAGGAGATCTGTTGGAAAAGGGGCTGGTCAGTGAGGCATTGGATGTAGGGGCAGTAGGGGTCTGTGTCTGCAGTCCCCAATCTCACGTTCAAGCTCAAGTGAAAGGTCCTCTCTCTTACACATCCAGGTTCAGAGTGTGTGCTGTTCTGCTGGATCTGCCTTTTGTAAGCAGGTGTGACTTTCTTCTGTTGGGTGAAGACAGTTCTCACTTATAGAATCAGTAAGGATTGCACTTGGGACCTAGAAACATATAAGGGGAGGTCCAGGGTCTTGTCATAGTGTCATAAAGCAGAATATTAAAGAAAAGGGGCACAGAGACAGGAATTCAAGAGAGTAATCCCCATCTTATGTCTGGCTCAGTTCCCACTGAGAAGTATTTAAGACTTTGCCCAGATTTCAAAATGCAGAATTAAACAGACCATGCATTGACATGTTTATATTTTGCATAGGAAGAAATAACATATAATTTTAACAATTATACACATAAATTTTATACTTTCTCACATGCTTGAAAATGACCAATATTAAAGTATATTTGATTGCATTAAATACACATATATGTGATAATATAAAAATTCAGGGGAAAAGTAAAAACAAAATGTACTTTTCCATCTTGAAAGTGAGAGAGATAATTAGATCAAATGTAATTATTTTGAAAGGATTACAACCAATGCTAACCTAAGTGACTGCTGATTCTAGGGGCAGCAAAAAGTCCACCTGGAGAGGAGAACCTTCCTCAACCTCATGTCAGTCATCCTGGGAATTCCTCTGTGTTCTGTAGAATTTATTCAGCATGCACAATCTGAGCTGATAAATTCAGCTGGATCATTATCATCACTCTTATACATTTTGCTGTTTTTCCTTGTGTTTCTGTTTAAAATTTGTTGAAAATATGACTATTGCATCATACATTTCCAAACATCTAGTGAGCCACTTGTATGTATCTTGTCCTGAAAGAACCCAAATCCAAAAAAAAAAAAAACTGTCCTAACTTTAGCTTTTGACATCTGCCTATGATTCATGTTGACTTACTGACCTCCCTACATCTCAACCCAGAGAGGATATTTAAGAACTGTCAGCTCTTAGGACGCATGTTCAAGATTAGAAAGTGCCTAGTGATATGTGGGTGGAGCCCTGTTACACAGCCCTTGGAATCAAATAAGAAGGAGAAACAGAACATGTAATCAAATAAGCCCTCAAAACTTCTGATTCTGGGTCCCTACTACCAAGACTCACTGAAGAAAAAAGGCTAAGGTGAAACATCTGAAGGATTGAAATTATCCTTGGACATTGAAATTTCAGTATCTCATTTACTCTGTGCCTTACTCATTTACTCTCAGCCTTCTCTAAGCAGGAATAGAAGAACTCAACAGAAATACAGGAAGAGCTCAGTATATTTCAGAGTTCCTCACTCAGGAGCTGATTCTACACCTGGAGGCTCATTTTAGGCAGGTGTATGGGGATATCTTGAAACCACATGTAGCAGGCAGAATAGCAATTGTAGGAGGAGATGACATTGGCCTAATCTTTTCTGCCAAAGGAATATTCTATCTAATATCCAGCTTTACGTGATTATTAGCACATAGCATAAACTACACAGTAACGATAACCTTTTTTAATCTCCTTTATATCAATACCAAAAAAAAAAAATACACATTTACTCACTTTAACTTTCTTATTCTCCCTTTTACCCCAGCAACACGCCTTAGCTGATTGGGTAAATACAAGAGTGTGAGGTCAAAGTCCCTACCAATGGGATGAGACCCAGCCCTAGGTCTGCGTTAGGGATAAAAAGGTGAAGAACTTCCCTGTAGAGTGTGCTGGCTAGCTGCTTTTGCTGCTGATATGCCCCCTTCTGATCAGAAGTAAAGATTTTGCCTTG
>CAUYSK010000745.1:0-15994 GCA_963575035.1 Avahi laniger
CTCAGCTTCCAAAAGTGCTAGGATTATAGGTATGAGCCACCCTACCCAGCTGAATTTCCTTTTTAAATAAAGGAAAGTTTCCCACTAAAAAAATATAAATAAATAAAAAATAAGAACGACTTCTTTTCCTTTGGGTAGATACCCAGTAGTGGGACTGCTGGGTTGAATGGTAGGTCTACTTTTAGTTCTTTGAGGAATCTCCATACTCTTTTCCATAGGAGTTGTACTAATGTGCAGTCCCACTAACAGTGTGTAAGTGTTCCTTTCTCTGTGCATCCACGCCAAGGAAATGCTCCTTTTGGGTAAGAATTTATGTACAATATCTAAAAGATGCTGGGAAAGCTTTGTGGACCTGGGAACTACAGCCACTTTATGCAAGGAATAATAATTCATCCTGAAGTTTGGCTCTAGCTCCTTTATTAGGGCAAAACACCAGAGATCCTGCCAGCCATTGGAATGAAAGAGCATTTTTCTGAAGATGGTGACCAGCCTGAGGCAAGGGACACAGTGTGGCGAGAGGTTCCCACTCAGAAAAGGGGGTGCTCTTCAGATTCTGACAAAGATTCTCCCCAGACCAAACTTGAGTCAGGCTCCTCTGACTCTTGTGGGCCCAGGCCCTGGCCTGCTTAGTCCAGGTTCAGCAAGAATCTTGCTGAGTCGGTTTAGCAAAAGTCTCCTACCCTTGATACCTGATCAAACTCCTCAATCCCTACCCTGGTACTTATCACCCTGGCCTGCCTTCTGCAAGAATCCTACTGAGTTGGTCTATCGAGAACCACCCTAGCTCTGATGTCTTCTCTTAGTATTTGTCCACGCATTGACCCCAATCCTGCTCCCTGGCTATAAATCTCCACTGGTCCTGGCTGTATTTGGGGTTGAGTCTGCCCTGTCTCCCTATAGCAAAACCGCACTATGTAGTCCCTTCTTGAATACAGTCTTCCTTACCATCTTTTTTTTTTTTAAAAAAGGAAAGAGTAGAAGATGCTGAATTCAGTAATAATAGACAATTCAAAAGTTTCTAAAGGGATACTTTTTATTTTTAGTAACATGTAAATTATAGCTATCTCTTTTTAAAAAGTCTTGGCCATCGCAAAATTAGCATTGGGTGGATATAAAAGCAGTGGTTCCCTGATATATGATAGTGCCAAATTAGATTATATTCTCTTTAGAAATGTTTCCCCCTTTGGTAGTAAAGACAGTGAGGGAAGGCCTCTGAAATATACTAACAGGAATTAAAACAAAAAGCTTTGCTAAAAATTAGGAACAGGAAATATTTATTTCTAAAGACAGATTTTTTTAGATAAAAAAATCTAATATTTCCCAAATTCAATCTAAATATATCTAAAATGATATATTGATAATACAGCCATACATCATTTAATAAGGGAAATATGTTCTGAGAAACATGTCCTTCAGTAATTTTGACCTTAAGCAAACATGATAGAGTATACTGACACAAACCTAGATGATATAGCCTCCAGCATACCTAAGCTATGTATATAGCCTACTGTTCTCAGGCTACAAACCTGCACAGCATGTTACTGTATGGAATATTATAGGGAATTATAACACAATTATATCTAAACATAGAAAAGGTACAGTAAAGATACGGTATGAAAGATAAAAAAATGCCACACCTGTATAGGATATTTATCATGAATGGAGCTGTAGCACTGGAAGTCGCTGTGGGTGATTCAGTGAGTGAGTGGTGAGTGAAAGTGAAGGCCTACGGCATTACTGCACACTACTGTAGATTTCATAAGCATTGTACACATTGGCTACACTGAATTTATAAAAAATATTTTTTCTTTCTTCATAATAAATTAACCTCAGTGTAACCTTAGTGTAATAAACTTTAATTTTTTTTTAAAACCTTTTGCCTCTTGTAATAATACTTAGCTTAAAACACAAACACATTTACAGCTGTACAAAAATATTTTCTTTATATCTTTATCCTATAGGCTTTGTTCTATTTTTATTTTATTTTTTTACTTTGTAAACATTTTTTATTAAAAACTAGCACACACACACACACACACACACACACACACACACACTGGCCCTGTGGTCCCCAACCCCAGGCTGCAGACCAGTACCAGTCTGTGGCCTGTTAGGAACCAGGCCACACAGCAAGAGGTGAGCAGTGGGGAAGTGAGCTAAGCTTCATCTGTATTTACAGTCGCTCCCCATCGCTCTCATCACCACATAAACTCTGCCTCCTGTCAGATCAACAGGGGTGGAGGGACTGGGGGAGGCATTAGAATCTCACAGGAACACAAACCCTACTGTGAAGTGCACATGTGAGGGATCTAGGTTGGCCCCTCCTTATGAGTCTCCTATCTAAAGTCTGTGGAAAAATTGTCTTCCATGAAACTGGTCCCTGGTGCCAAAAAGTTTGGAGACTGCTGCCTTAGCCTCAGTTTACACAGAATCAGGATCATCAATATCACTATCTTCCACCTCCACACCTTGTCCCACTTGCAAAGTCTTCAGGGGCAAATACACACATGGGGTTGTCTGTCACCTCCTGTGATAACACTGCCTTGCTCTGGGATACCTCTTGAAGGCCCTGCCTAAGGCTATTTTACAGTTAACCATTTATAAGTAAAATATCACTCTAAAATAACAATAAAAATAATAATATTATAAATATATAAACAGTAACAGTCATTTATTAGCATTGTGAAGTATTATGCATTGTACAAAATTATTTGTGCTAGACTTTTACATAACTGGCGGCACAATAGGTTTGTTTACACCAGTATCATCACAAACGTGAATAATGCCTTGTGCTATGATGTTACAACAGTGAAGATGTCACCGGGTAATAAGAATTTTTTAGCTCTGTTAAAATTTTACACAACCACCGCTGTGTATGTACTTCATCATTAACCAAAATGCCATTTTCAGTGCATGACTGTATTTATTTGTTAATTATCTATCCCCAACTTCCAATAAATTGACATTCAAATTAATTTTTTAATTAAAAAAATGAGTAATTCTGAAGATCAGGATAGGGATTTCCCTCAAGAAAGACCTCCATGCATGTTTGGAGGTCAAATGCAAAGAATAGTAACTTAGCACTACATGGAAGCTCAGCCTAAGCTCAATACCCCTCATGGGGAGAGATTGGAGATAATAATGAGAAGCTAACTAATTTTAGAAAAGATTCATAAATGCAGATGGCTGGAGAGAAGCACAATCTGGCAATAGATATATTTCAAATCAGTAAAAGAATCATCAGATCTCCAATCCCTGTCACATTTCCTTATTGCTGGTATCTCTGTGCCATGTCATGCTGATTTCTGCCTCATCGTTGAATTTGGATTGTCTCTGCTGAGTTACTTTCAGGAGATTCCTGTGATATGAGGGTTTTGGCTGAGCCAGAAACAAACAGATAGCATCCAGTATTTTTATAATTGATTTCACAATTTGGAGTCTCTTTCTCTGCTCTCCCAAAATCACTTTCTACAAACAGAGCTGATAGTGTTTTCTTTTTTTTTTTATTTTAAGCTATCACTCCTCATTTCCTCTGAACCAGATTAGTTTTAAAAGGTCTTTGCTTCTAGCTGTCTACACCAATGTTCTTATTCATTGTTGCAAACCCAGGATAATACTTTCATGTTTTACAAAATACACTAACAATAAAGCTTGTCTTTTTGTCAAAATTTCCTGAAATTTATTTCCACAGATCCTCTCTGAATATTTTCTTATCACCTATTCCTACATGGCTTTAGCCCAGTATCAATTGTTTTTAACAGCCTTTATTTGAGGGTCTATAGATTTTAACTTTCTTCTAACTTCACTAAAAATGGAGTTTGTGAGTATGCATAATGTGTTTGTAAAGCTGTTATTTCTAAGGAAAGAGAGAAAATGATGTTAATTTTCATATCCTTAATCACAATGAAGATACTATGGTCATGTTTTGTTTGTTTTGGTTTTTGATTGTTTGCATTAAGTACTCTTTTTTTTTTAGCAGTACAACAGATGTTCATAACCAGTTCAGTATAAAATTACATTTGAACACCTAGATACAGATAATATTATACTTATTTAGATGCAATTTATATAATCCAAAAATGAAAATATTTTTATGTTGTTTTCATATCAATATATGAAGATAAAGGAAACATTGATTATAAAGACAAGGAAAAGAAAGTTTAATTTAGTGACAACTTAAAGATATATTTCTAAAAATTGAATGTTCTCAGATAAATCAATATTTCCTGGTTGAAAACACAAAGGAAAAATAACAAGATATACCAAGTGAGAGGCATAATATTCTAATTTTTAGTATATTTGATAGTTTATTTATCAAATCTACACATGTAATATTTATATCTCAATTATGTGGAATATGTTTGCTTCTTAATAGTTTTCTTATCACAAGCATAATTCCTATAATAAAAACCTTTAAAAATATTAAAAAGTATAAATTAGAAGACAGTATAAATATTCACATTTCTCTCAATTAGAAATACCCACTATTAATATTTAGTTATATTTCTTCCCAGTCTGGTGGTGTGCGTGTGTATGTGTATGTGTGTGTGCACATAAAGATAGCTATTGACAGATTTTATTTTTGAACCACATTTTTTCATTTGGCACTATACGTTGTGTATATTCAAATATATTTAAGTCATTTTTGATGGCACGCCATTATAATATTATTATATTCCAACATATGAGTTATCATAATTTATTAGGAAGTAAAGGTGGTTTCTAAATGTTTGCTATTATGAATAATACTCTTATATTTAAATCCTAGTCCACAGCTCTAATTATGTCTTAATGGTAGATTCTGAAAGATAGAATTAGCACATTGTATAGAGTGTGAACATCTTTAAGGTTCTAAAACATTAATTTCTAGAAAATCTGAAATAATTTATGTTTTGCCAGGACTATATATTAATATCTGTCTGTCTTCTGGCAATGATTTTTTTGTTTGTTCAGTCTTTGCCAAATCATCAGGAAAAAAACTTTTCTTATCTATTAGTTTGCTATTGTTCTCGATAAATTACCACCAATTTAGAGGCATAAAACAATATCCATTTATTATCTCAGAGTTTTGTAGGTCAGAAGTCCAGGCACAGTATGGTTCAGCTCATTCTCTGCTACTGGTTTTTCAAAGCTGAAATCAAGGTGCTAGCCGGGCTATGTTCCTTTCTGGAAGCTCTACGAATAAATCCACTTCCAAGCTCATTCAGGCTGTTGGAAGAATTCAGTTCCATGCAGTTCTAGGACTGAAGTCCCAGATAATTTGCTGGCTGTCGGCTGTGGTTCATTCTCATCTTTCAGAAGCCACTCAAATGTTTTGGCTGGAGCCCCTTTTTCCATCTTCAAAGCTAGCAAAGGCAGGTAGCAAAGGCACGAGTCCCTCTCATGCTTCTACTCTCCCTGTACTCCCTTTCTGTTTCATCTCTCCTGTCTCTTCTTGGGCGCCATTTCTGACTGACACATCTGCCTTCTGCTGCTGCCTTTAAAGGCTCCTGTGATTACATTGAACCCATCGGGATAATATTTTCTTATTTTAGTTTTCATTTATGTGTGGCAGAAAAATATTTTTGGAGTTTTACTGCTTATATATATCATTTCTATTTTTTTGTGAACAGAAAGTTGTATCATTTGTTAATTTTCATTTGCAGTAATAGCATTTTATTTTTATATATTTATGTAAGACACATGACTTTTATATAAAATTTATATACATTGTATGTAATTTTTATGTATTAAAGGTATTGAATCCTTCTTGCTTTTGTAGTGTAAAATTTTATGGTTAATATTTTAATATTTTTCGGTTTTACGTTCATGTCGGTTGTAAGGGTTGAATATGATTGTTTTCAAACGGCCCACTTTCCAATAATCTTTTACAGGCTATTGCATCTCTTGTTTAACATCAGTATTTTACCATACGTATTTTTTAAGAGCTACCTATTCTATTCATTGATCTGTTTATTTCTTTTTGCAATAATATTATGTGGGAAATACTGCAGCATTATCTGAAATAAAATGTCAAGGTCTTTGTTCATCACTTTTTTTAAAAAAATCATTTGGATATTTTTCTTGGATTTTAATTCTTCAATTGTTCCTTTGTAAGGAAACCTATCAAAACTTTAACGGAGGCTTGACATCATACATGTGAATTTAAGATAAACTGTCATTATAATGTGCTTCCCCTCTTTAAATGATCCTTTTAACACTGTGCAAATGTGTGTCATTCTCTCTCTATATATGTAGATATAGATATATAGAATAAATTTTTAAATTTCAGAACTGTTCTACTGATTCTTTGATATACTATGTATGTATGAATATTCCTTATAAAGGATATTATTTTGATTATTTTGACTCATTTTTTATGACTTGATTTAATTACATTTATTCTTGCTTTCTGATGATAATGGATTAATTATTTTTCTCTCCTGCTTCTTATAGGAACATTATCTTTCAGTATGGAAAATACTAAATTTTTGTCTTATTGATTTTATTATGAAATCATCTGCCATCATATATTTTGTCTACTTGTCAGAAAACTAATAAAGTCTTGTTAAATTAATGCATGATTATGTTTCTATCATTGTTTTCTTGCATTTTAATAATATTTGCTTTTCTTTTTAATGCTCCGATAGTTAAACTGCATGCTTTATAAATATTATATTTTTGTACTTTGTGCCCTTTATGAATATAAAATTACCTTCTTTCTCATTTACTGCTTCTTGATAGGTACTTTATTTTACATAAAATTAATAATGTTACTTATTTCCATTTGATTTGAATTTGTCTGGTTAAATGATACAATTCTTTTTATTTTTTATATTTCTCAGAAATTTTATTTTAGTCTTGATTCATATTAACAGTGTAGATTTGTATTTAGGATTATTTTATGACAGAGGAGAAAACAAGATTGTGTTTATTACCATAATAAATATGCTTGCTTGTACTTCCTTTGGGTATAATCTTTTCTAATTTTCATGCTTTCTTCTTTTATTTATTTTTTATCTTTTGCTGTGTTGACTTTTATTTTGTCTTTTATTTATTGTATGATTTTATTGTTATCAATGTTTACTAGAGGTTATTTTACAAAGAACTCCCATTAAAATTTTGAAAAGTATTTTCAAACATTTATTATTCTATTTAACCTGATGACATACCTGAATTACAGCTCTTGAGACTGATGATTTTGCCAATTGGAGGCTCTGTACTGTAGGAATCCCTTTTGGTTTTGTACTCATGGCCTCCCTGACATAGCTAATAGTTCCACTGTTTTGAGAAGCACTCATTCCAGTTGCTACTGGGCTCTGGTCAACATCGAACGTCTGACCCATGGAGGCTTTGTTAACGTTTTCCCTGATATTCCAAGTTGGGGATTGGCCAACTCAGATTGAATGATTAACAAGGAAGGAAGTGCCCAATAATCATCTCTTGCCAGACAGAAATGGTACATTCGGGAACATAGCTAACCCAGCCTCAGCAGCAACTTGACCTCACATGAAAAAGTGGCAACTATTCCTCTATAGAAATTATAGCCCCTACTTCATTGTCTGAAGTAAAACCCGTAAGTCAATGGGAGCAAAAGCTGACCCAATTGTCTCTAAGTGACAGAAGCCGTTTTCCATGGGTGCTGCCCCTGTCTATTCCTCACAGATATAGTTAGACCAGACATTTGTCTTTTACCTGTGACTATCAAAGATTTAAAATTCTTTCCTGACATCTCTGGCAAGGATTGCTCTTTCTTTTTCCTAACAGGAAACCCAGGTGGCCTGATTAATACTCTATCTTGGTGGCAATCTAGTAAAATGAGATCCAAGTATTAAAAATTCAAAATGAATTTTGGGTCAGCCACTTGGGTTCTCCTGTTGAATTGATGTGGTAATAGATCATAAGTATAATGACCACTTGGTTGAGTATACAGCTTTCTTTTCCAGCCAAAGAGAGGGACATAATGGGTTTCTTAGTTTTACAAAAATACCTTTGTCCTTGGTACCTGATCCTGCTATATGAAAGTTCAGGGTGTGAGCAGGAGATCCTTTAAAAAGTGGAGTTCTACTTAATGGAATTAGAAACACCAACTTTGGGGTATTAGAGAGAAAATAACTATCTAGGCACTTGAGGAAGGAAACCATTAGGTCCTTGAGGTGTAGAGGAGAGAGGGACATTAATAATATTTTGTGTTTCTGATCTGCCCTTGGATCCATCCATACTAAGAAAAAAGTCTTACTAAAAGGCTACAACAAACCATTGCAAACAACTTAAACTGTCTGCTTGGTTGGCTATCCCAACAAGACAGCACTGATCACAGTTTAACTGCCCTTCTCCCTAATCTCAGCATAATCTATCTCATGAAAGAGGGTGTGATTCCAGCTTCTGTACCTCCCACACAAAGACCTCATCAACACCTCCAGAAGTTTTCCCCACCCACTTTCTCAATCATTGCATGAGGCAAATGAATACCACCTAGTAATTACATAATAAATAGGGAAGATTATTCTGACTGCCTTCACACAGTCACTCCAAAATCAGAAACTAGTCTCCATCCTAAGACCTATCTATGGGCCTGGAGGACACATTAGAGACACTGTCAACTTATGCTACACTGACTGTTGGAGGTCCCACGAGCAGGACCTCAAAGATCATGATATGTCTCCTCCCCCAGGATAGCATGTGCATGTTGCTGGGACTATAATCCTAAGCATTAACTTGCTTCCCTTCCAAAAACTTTTGTGATTTGTGTCTTAGAGGTGGCCATAAGAGACCTTCAAATTTTTAAGAAAACACCACCGGTAAACTATGAGGCCTCGGAAGACTGAGAAATTGTGTCCAAAATAAGGCTGCCTTTGGTTACCTGAAGTAAATTTCTGGAGGGATAACAGACTCCTTATTTATTTGAGCCTTTTTGGCAGTTATTCCTACAATGTGAATCATCAAAATAAAAAAAAATCTTGTATGATATTTGTTTTGAATTTAGCAGAAGTAACTAAGAAGATTATCTTGGAGCTGGAAGGAATTCAACACAGCCTCATGTTAGGGATGTTGGAATTGATACAGATTTCCTCCTTCTTAGCCAACATGGAGTCTGGGCAACTACTAGTATAGCCTACTGTACCTGGATTAGGCCAAGGGGAAATATCAAGGCAAAAACATAAGGAGGAATCCATTTTGCTGTCTAAAGTAGTTTATAATAATGTATGGGTTTTGTTCAGCTGGCTGGTTCTACGACCTGTGGGCATGTTCAAGGTCAATACCATAGACTGACTTCATTCTGCTCTTTGGAGTTAAGGTGACAGTATCCTTAATTAAAGGGTATATGAGGAAAATTTAAAGGATTTGGTTTTAGCTTCCACTGGTCAGATAATCCAGTGGCCAACAGAATGATAAACTCATGAGAAAATTCTATAGATGCCAAGACAGTGTAAAAATGAAGCATGGATATTATTGGAAAACAAATCCTCATGGGTCTCTTGCGTTTTTGCATGACAGACAGAGGCATGACTTCCTTTGTTTTATATTATTTCAAGGATGTATGTACAAATGGGACTGTATTAGGTTCCCGTGACTTCTGTAACAAAATAGCAAAACCTGAGTGGATTAGAACAATAGAAATTTATTGTCTCACAGTTCTGGAGGCCAGAGGTCTGAAATCAAGGTGTAGGCAGAGCCACAACCCCTTTGGAGGCTTTAGAGGAGAATCTGTTCTTAGCCTATTCCAACTTCTGGTAACTGAAGGTATTATTTGACTTGTGGTCACATCACTCTCTGTCTCCATAATCACATTTCTTTCTTCAGTTCCGTTGGTGTGAAACCTCTTTTGGCCTCTACATTATAAAAATATTTGTTATGGCTTTTATTGCCCACCGAAATAATCCAGGGTGGGCATCCTCATCATAAGATTTTTAAATTAATCACATCTGCAAATATCCTCTTTTCAAAATAAGGTAACATTTATAAATTTCAAGGATTCAGACTTTATATCTTTGGTGACCATTTTTCAATCTACTACAAGGACATATTGTAGTTTCATTTAAAGATCCACTCAGATAATAAGGTGAAACACTTGGTAAACCCTTAAATAATATAGAAATATAATGTATAATTTAAATTGTATATAAATTCCTGACATCCACCATTAACATGGCTAATGCAGCCCTCATTTTATACAATTTCTCATACATAAAGTCTATGACAAATTATTAACTTATATATTTGTATTAAGTGATTATGATATTATTAATACATATATATTCACTCTTGCTATGAACTTTTTGTCAAAAGTTATAAACATTTGTTAGATAACCATCTCTCTGGAGTTGGAAACTAATAGATATTTGGAAGATAAAATTGATCAGACTCAGGCTCCTGTCCTCATTGTATTACTATCCATAAACTAGCTAACAACCATTATAACTCACTCTAAACAAATACATCCACTACTGAATGTGACTTAGATTAAATTAGATTTCCAGTGTTTTGTCCTGGGGACAGTTATCTCTGTCTCTAGTTAGAGTTAAAGAGAGGAGAATATGACAGATCATTTCAAAATTCATCTCACCCTTAAATGGTTCTCAACTCAGGCTTTTATTACAAAAGAAAAAAATGATGCTTTTAATGCATTCCTGGGTACTACTTTCCCCAAGGTTTTATAGAACTTAACATTTATTTTTTTATATGTTGGAATAGGCATTTAGTTGCTGAACTTTCTTCCCAGTTGAAGAGAAAAGAAATTTCTCAGTATTGAGACCTTGCCATCTATAGTCATACATATATGTGAAAATAAACGTAAAATATTTTGTCACCATTTTTATGGGATGCTGTTCAGGGAAGGAAATGATGCCTTAAAATATTTCACATAGTCTCTTGGGGATTAAAAGATAAAGAGAATAATAGAAATAAAAGACACATACTTCAAACCATTTAGAAAGACATTCCAATTCTTCAACAGTATTGGGGTCTAATTATATGGAAGAGCTTCATTGGACCAAACAGTTGAGCATTGATAAGTTTATCTTTTCTGTAATTAATTGCTTTTGTTGAATACTTTCTCTTAACTTAAAAAAACAAAAAGTAACAATAACCCAAATGCAGGTGTTCTCAAAACATGTTCAGTCAGAATGAATTGAGGATATTTTTTAAATGAAGACTCCCATAATCCACCTTATGGAATTTTGATGTAAAAGATAGGACCTGGGGAGTAGAGTAGTGGAAGCAGGAAATCTGTGCTTTCTGAAAACCTCGACAGGTCATTTCAATACGCAGCCAGGCTTGGTAATCATCAAGAAATGTGCACTGCGCTAATCTCTCAGTTCTGCTAAGCTTTCCTCAGTTTTATAGGAATATTAAGAAAATATCAATGTGGAAAACTGACAAATTTTTTGGCTAATTTTTCTTTATGAGAAAATCACTTTAACTGTAAAATACTTTCATTAATATAAGTATTCAAACACACTATCTTGAATACTAGACAAAGCTTAGCCAAGGAGCAAGCAAAACCTGCTCACAGTAGATCAGCTCTGGACAAAGATTCTCTATAGATCAAGGAATTAGGAACATGCAGGAATCAATCTAAATGCTCTTACATTGACTACTTCAAGCTACTGTTTTCTTTCAGCTGTGTGATTGCTATGATCATTATGATTTTGAAGAGTACACAGTGTGGCCTGTTATGATGTATTTGAATCCCAATGAACCTTAAACTCAGGATGAGTCTGCATTCAAGGTATGCATTAGGGCAATACGTTGAAGATTTGGAAAAGATCAGAAGAGCCGAAAGAAGTACCTGAAGTTAGATGGCGCTTTCCCCAAGCATAAGGCAACATTCTGCTAAAGATTGCAGTCAAGGCAGGAGAACTGAAAAAAAATCACTGCATGGAGCTTTGCATTATCACCAAGTGCAAGGCATTAGTTGCCAACCCTGGAGGCAAGACAGAAGAGCTGAGAAATCCTTCTGTGCTCTTTAGGCATTCACTGTCTTCCAAAGACTGGGCAAAGGCTGAGAATAACTGAGAGAAATTCCTCAGAGAGTTTCAAGGCCATCACTAAGTGTACAATAGATGTTCCCCAAAGGCTGGTGGCAAAGTAGCAGGAGAATAGAAATCATCTGAAGGGCAGAAATCTAGGAAGCACACTAACTGTCCAAAAAGTTGTCAGCCAACCTATAGAGTAGATCCACCTCTTACGTGGTTTGTAGAGCTGGAAGATCACGATATGAAGATATCCTGACTCACTGGTATTTGGATCTCACGTCTATCATACCCATAAAGTTCATGAAGATGGTGGTGAAATAATGCAACTAAAACTACAATGAAGTTTTGTTGGCGGGAAATGAACTTAAATTTGTTGAAACTGGTTTTGAGGCAGACAGGTGGATAGTAGGAGAGAGCGCCCGGCCAAGTGGGAGCAAATGCCTAGCCACACATCCTATTTCAGTCCCAACTTCTTTTCCTTCTGCCTCTTGAGGATCACGTTCAGGTTTCAGTCCTTCCACATGCTCTTGCGAAGCTCGATGGGGCGCGAGCCCACCTGTTGATACTTCCCATTCATCACACGAGGCGCGCACATAGTCCCTGGGGTCCTTGAAGCTGACAAAAGCCTAGCCCTTGGTGACTCTTGCCTGTGCTTCTGTCGCGGATCCCCTTAGCCTTAAGGAAGGATGGGAAGCGGCTGAAAGTGCATCTCAAAATGTCATTGTTCACCCCATTGCCCAGATCCCCACACAAGACCCAGAAGTCATCATCAGCATCCCACTCCAGCAGGCTGGGGTCCTCCCAGCTGCTCCCAGCTGCCTCGCGAATGCAGCGTTTCAATTTCTCTGGTTTGCCCTTCTCCTTGTCTTCTCCCAGGGTCTCTGGGACCTCAAGGCCCAAATAAACCTCAGATTACATTCACTCAAATTCATAAATTAACAATCTAACAGTAGAAAGGGTAAATATTTAGCAGTAAGTAATATTTTCTTGTCTCTCTACTGTTATTTTACAAACCATACAACTAAAAAAATAAAAATTACAACATATGTAAAAATGCAACAGAACGTGAGCATTAGGGCAAGAGAAAAAAAATGCAGATGTGATCCAGAAATTAAAATTTTCAAGCATGGCATTTAAAATATGATTGATATGTTAAAGGATCTAGCAAAAAAGGTAAAATATGTGTGTAAATAGGTGACAATATATGCATAGAGATAGAAACAAAAGAAAATATGTCAAAAATTATTGCTATGGTCTTTCATAATACCAGACAGAAGCAAACTAACTGTCCAAACTAACTGTTTAATTTTTGTTCTTTTCTAAGAGATTATATTCTTTTCATCCTTCTAAAATATTTTATAAATAATTTTCTTTCAACCACAATAGGCTAAATAACATTCAAGAAAATTAGAATGAGAAATATGTAATATTATGCTCTAAAATGGATGATTATGAAAGGCATCCACTACATTCTGAGTAGAGATAATAAGACTATATTTTCATATCCATGAAATCTTATGAATTGGAGGATTAACTTTCAATATACAAACTCTCCTTCGGCACGTAAAAGAATTATATTTGAAAGATAAACTTGGAGATAGAGTTTTAGAACTTGTGCATATAGAAGTAATGGTTGGGTATCCTATGTTGTAAATAAAAATAAAAAGTCTTGTAACTTCAAATGGGAACAAATACTCCAAATTATATAAAAAGAGTGACGTATGTGGGGCAACTGATATTTATTGAGTACCATCTATATGTCAGACTTTGTGCTATGTGTTTCTACATATGTTTTCACCTGGTCCGTGGGGTAGTCAGAATTTTTACTTCCATGATCTTTACCTAGTGGTGTCACATACATGAATATGATACGTTGCATGGCAAAGGAACTTTGAAGATATAATTAAGGTAGTCAATAATTGCCCTTAAATAAGGATATTATCTTGGATTATTCAGCAGTACTCGGTGTAATTACATGAAACCTTAAAAGAAAATTTCCTCATGGTTAAAGGCAGAACTGGAAATCAGAGAGATATGGCAAAAGGGTAAGTCAGTCCCAGACTGGGAGAAAATATTCTCAAAGTACATATTTGATAAAGGGCTTATATCCAAAATATAAAAGGATGAATAAAATCTCATGAATAAGAAAACAAACAACCCGATTTAAAAATGGGCAAAGGATCTTAACAGACACTTCACCAAAGAGGATGTGCACATGAAAAATAGCAGATGAAAAGACACTCAACAAATTAAAACAACAATGAGATACAAATATATATCTCTTAGAATGGCTAAAACAAAACAAAATAAAATTGACAATAGCAAGTGCTGGTTTGGATGTGGAGTAACAGAACTCTCATTGCTAGTGAGAATGCAAAATGGTACAGCCGCTTTGGAAGACAGTTTGGCAGTTTCTTACAAAGCTAACCAGAGTCTTACCATGTGATCCAGAAATCTTCTCCTAAATATTTGGCCAATTGAGTTCAAAATTTACTTTCATACGAAAACTGCACATCAATATCTATAGCAGCTTTATCCATAATTGCTAAAAACTGGAAGCAATCATGATATCCTTCAATAAGAATTGATTAACCAATTATAATGCATCCCTACCATGAAGTAGTAGTCAAAGATAAAAGGAAATGCATTATCAAGCCATGAAAAGACATAGAGCAACCTTAAATGCTTGCTGCCAAGTAAAAGAAGCCTGAAAAGGCTACATGGGATTATCATACGATTCTAAACACATAGAATTTTGGAAAAGGCAAAACATAGAAACAGTAAAAAGATCAGTTGTTACAGGTGTTTGGTTGGAGGGGGAAAGGGATGAATAAGTGAAGCATGGAGGATTTTATTTTCATTTTTAATTGACACATATTTGTACAGGTTTATGAGGTACAATGTGATGTTTTGATACATGTATGCATTCTGTTACCATCAAATCAAAGTAGTTAGCACATCCACCTCAAACATTTATCATTTCTTTGTGGTGGAAACATTCAAGATCCTCTCCTCTAGCTCTGTGGTCCCCAACCCCCAGGCTGTGGACTGGGTACTTGGTCCATGGCCTGTTGGGAACTGGTCACACAGCAGGAGGTGAGTGACGGGGGCGGGGATGAGTGAGCCAGCCTTCATCTGTAGGTAATTTACAGCAGCTCTCCATAGCTCACATCACCTCATAAGCTCCGCCTCCTGTCAGATCAGCAGTAGCATTAGATTCTCACAGGAGACAAACCCTACTGTAAACTGTGCATGCAAGGGATCTAGGTTGTGTGCTCCTTATGAGAATCTAATGCCTGATGATCTGAGGTGAGCTGAGGTGGTGATGCTAGCGCCGGGGAGTGGCTGCAAATACAGACTATCATTAGCAGAGAGGTTTGGCTGCATAATAAATGTAATGTACTTGAATCATCCCAAAACCATCCCCCTGCCAAGGAAAAATTGTCTCCCATGAAACTGGTCCTTTGTGCCAAAAAGGTTGGGGACCTCTGTTCCAGCTATTTTGAGATATACAATGCCTTATTGTTGACTATAGTCATCCTACTGTATAATAGAATACCAAAATTTATTCTGCCTTTCTAATTATAACTTTGTATCCATTGACCAACCTTTCTCCATCCCCCGCCCCATCATCCTCCTATCTCTGGTAACCACTGTTCTATTCACTGCTTCTATAGTGGTCATTTTATTCAGCATAATACAGTAGCAGGGGCTGCATGACATTATACATTTGTCAAAACCCATAAAACAGTACAATACAAAGAGTGAACTTTAATGTAATCCATAGACTTTAGTTAATAAAAATTAAAAGCCAATTGGAGCCAATATTATTGGCTCAATGCTTGTAACAAATATACCACACTAATAAAAGATATTAATACTAGGTCCTTTAAAAACGGTTGTTGCAAAAGAAAATCTACAAAAAAAGATATTAATGATAGGTGAAACTCTTTGGTGTGGAGAGTATATGGAAACTCTGCCCTGTATGTTGATTTTTATGTAAATCTAAAATTGTTCTAAACAATATAGTCTATTTT
>CAUYSK010000748.1:0-14822 GCA_963575035.1 Avahi laniger
CATGTGTCAACAGTAAACAACGTATATAACAATGGTCCAATAAGATAATGGAGCTGAAAAATTTTTAACATCACAGTGCATTACTAATGTGTTTGTGCTCATGCTGGTATAAATAAACCTACTGCGCTGCCAGTTGTATAAAAGTATAGCACATACAATTATGTACAGTATATAATGCTTGATAATAACTATGTTACTGGTTTATGTATTTACTATGCTTTTTATTGTTTTTATTTTTTTGAGACAGGGTCTCACTCTGTCATCCAGACTGGAATGCTGTGGCCTTATGAGAGGTCACTGCAACCTCCAACTCCTGTCAAGTGATCCTCCTGTCTCAGCCTCCCGAGTAGCAGATACTACAGGCACGTGCCACCAGGCCTGGCTAATTTTTCTACTTTTTGTAGGGGTGGGGTCTCACTCTTGCTCAGGCTGGTCTCAAACTCCTGGCCTCAAGCAGTCCTCCTGCCTCAGCCTCCCAAAGTGCTAGGATTACAGGCAGGAGCCACCACCACTCCTGGCCTTTAGAACGCACTCCTACTTATAAAGTTAAATGTAAAACAGCCTGAGGCAGGCCCTTCAGCAGGTATCATGGGAGATGACAGCTCCATGTGTGTTACTGCCCCTTAAGACCTTCTAGTGGGACAAGATATGGAGGTGGAAGACAGTGATATTGATGATCCTGAACCTGTGTAGGCCTGGGCTAGTGTATATCTTTGTTTTTAACAAAAAAGTAAAAAAAAAAAAAAATTAAATTTTAAAAACAGAAAAAAGCTATGAAGAAATATTTTTGTATTGTTTTAAGCTAAGTGTTATTACAAAAGAGTCAAAGAGTTTATAAAGTAAAAACGTTACAGCAAACTAAGGTTAACTCATTCAGAAAAGGACTTTATAAATGCAGCGTAGCCTAAGTGTACCGTGTTTATAAAGTCCACAGCAGTGTACAGCAATGTCCTGGGCCTTCGCTTTCACTCACCACTGTCTCACCCAGAGCAACTCCCAGTCCGACAAGCTATATTCACGGTAAGTGCCCTAGAGAGGTATACCATTTTTATCTTTTATATCATATTTTTACTGTACCTTTTCAGTGTTTAGATATGTTTAGATACACAAATACCACTGTGTTACAGCTGCCTACAGCATTCAGCACAGTAACATGCTGTACAGGTTTGTTGCCTAGGAGCAATAGTCCATACCTCATGGCCTAGATGTAGTAGGCTGTATGTTCTAGGTTTGTGCAAGTACACTGTGTTCAAACATGACAAAACTGTCTAACAGGGCATTTCTCAGAATGCATCCCTACACTGCATGACTACATTTATTAAACACCCATCAGGGTCTGAAACAAAGTAAAGGTTTAACATATATTATTTCTCTCCCCTCCCACCACCATTTTCTTCCTTGTGAAAATGTTTCAATTACAGGCCAGGACATAAAACTTAATTTCTGATGATACAAGGAAGTATCCTGCATTTTGGCTGAACTAAGTAATTTCTAGAAAGGCAATACCTTCCATACCTAATTCCTTCACATTCTCACATTCATGGCTTTAATTTCAGATAATGTGTTTAATGTGTTTGCAAGACACCCAAAGAAGCCACAAAAACAGAAAATGTTCCATTTTATAACTTTATTAAAAAAGAATTTATAATTAAACAAATCAAACTTTATAAATTAAAGTTGATTAGGATTAAGGGAACCTGGATATAAGAAGATCTAAAGTTCAGTGAGGTCTCAGGATCTTTTCTTGAATAGGAAACATGTATAAGGTAGGGAATGGGGAAAAAAAAACAGAACAGAGTCCCCAGCTGCTTCTCCCCAGGACCTCTTTCTTCCACCTTCCTAGATAAATACACCGACAGCCCTGAGCTCACTCACCTGCACTACAAATCGGCAAGCCACCCCCAGCACAGCCGCACCCACCCGTCCTGGGCTTCTTCACCTACAGCCAAGTACCACTGACAAGGTTTCCGCCTGAGGGCTTTCCTTCATAGTCCACACCGCGTTCAGTCTCTGCCAGCTCTTACTCCTCCACATTCATTTAACTCTTCCCACCCCACAGCTTTCTGCCAGCTCCCTCACTCACAGCGCTTTTCCTTTTCTACTACAGAACATTCTTCATCAAGACAGAACCATGCAGTGCAGATGCATCAGGTATGCTACGTAAATCCCGTTGCCTCACTGCAGCTAAGCACATTTATTTTTACCCATTTTCCTCTACGTCCAGTACATTCCACAGATTTGCTTCTCTCTCCTTAAACGCAAGACCTTTTGCCTCTGGCCCTGATAAATGACCTTGCTGTCCTCTCGGTGAAGACTGCAGAGATTTATTTTGAATCCCACTATTTATCTTATTCTCCTTTCCTCCAATTTCACTTTACTGTTAATTATTCTGTAGCCAACTGGGGAGCAGAGGAAGCTCATGAAAAAGTGAATGATAGCAGACTCGAAGAGGAAAGGGGAAAAGTAATTAAGGGAAGTGCTACGTATTTTCACTTGGCATTACCTGAAACTTTGAAACATAATTTTCTCAACATTTATTTCTCTCCCTCTCTCCCCCGAAATCTGATTTTTTTCCTCATTGCTTGCAGAGATTAGAATGTCAAATGCTAACAGCTGCCACATTCAATGGTCATCCTGGTGGTTCTTCTCACAGATCCAATAGTACAAGGCATCGCTGATCTCTACCTAGCTCAAAAAACTGTTTTCCTTTTGATTCCCATCATCCTACTCTGCCTAGGTTCTCTCAGATACGTTTACTGAGAGCCCAGCTTGTTTTAAATACTGCGCCAAAGGCTTAGACTATATCGGCAAGCATGGAAACAAATAATGTAAGATTCACAGGTCCCATCCCAGAACCTCTGTGCCTACAGGTGACTGCTGCGCACACTCAAGTTTGGTTTGATAAGTGGGGATACTTTAGTTTCAGTAATCTGAGATTTGACTTCTAAAACAACTTTCTTCTGTAGAAAATACAATACTGTGCAAATAGTCCAAGGGGGTATGCAAATAATATCTGTATCTGCCACAAATGTTTAAATGTTTATAATGTTCACTCCTTTTTACTGTGGTAAAATATACATATTTTAACCATTAAGTGTACAGTTCAGTGGCATTAAGTGCATTCACATTGTTGTGCAAATGTCACCATCATCTAGCTCTAGAATTTTTTCATCTTCCCAAATGGAAACTCTGGACCCATTTACTCATACTTAATGGATAATTATTTTCATGGTTAACTGCATGGCTCCACCCCCATTTTCTTCTCTTGCTTTCCTACCCAGCTAACATTCCAAAGTTCATCACTGAAATCACCCCTTGCAGCCACTTTCAATTCCTGTCACACCTGCAGTGCAAAACGCCAGTCTTCGCTGACCTTGATCACCTGCCTGCTCCTTTGCTGCCCTCCTAACAGCTGAATGTTACTGGCAGAAAAACCATACAATTAGCTCAGCTGATTAGTTTCACCTAAACTCATGACTCCAGCCCCAGCCAGGCATTCAACAATCCCCAGCAATCCTACCTTGTCTCCCACTGAGTCCTTGTCCTGCTGCCCAAGGTGAAGTGTCCATCTCTCCTAAAACCGTTCACCATCTTTACGAAAGTTGCTGTCTCTGCCTCAGACTTCACTGAGAAAACAGAAGCCATCGGAATGTAAAGCCCTATATTCTACCTACAATTTGTAAATCTCCTTGCACTTGTGCCCATATTCTCTGTCTTCTCTTCTGCTAAAACACAAGTCTTCCTGCTCCCACAAAAGTCTTGAATTCCTTCTCACCTTCTCAAGAATTGTTCCATTGGTTCCTTTGGTCTTATGTTTCTTCTGGATGAGTCTCTCCCTCTCTATTAGATATTCTCATTAGCCTACTTGAAAATGCTCGTCTATCTCCCACAGTTTAAAAAAAGCCCTCCTTTGACCCCATCTCTCTCTCCAGCCACTACTAGCCTGTTTCTCTCCTCACTTTACAGCAAAACTTCCCTAACAAGCTACCTACATTCACCTCACTTCCCATTCTCTAATGCATTCCAGTCTGGCTTCCATCCTCATAAGCCCTTGAAACTACTTGCCAAAACAGTCACTCCCATGTTGCTAAACCCAAATGGACATTTCTTTATTGTGTTTAACTTCTAGGCAGCATTTGATAGAGGTGACCCTCTTTCTTGAACAAGATAAAACATTCACTCTCACATTTAATGGCTAAGCCTTTTCGGTCTCCTTTGCCCAAACTTTAGCCATTGGAAGTGTTTTAGGATTGATCTTAAGGCCTGGCCTCTAGGATCACAAATGATCTCAGCCAGTTCCATAACATCTGTATGCTGTTGACTCCCAAAATCTATGTCCAGTCTAGACCACGCCTCTCTCTCAGTCCAACTGGAATATCCATTGCCTACTTACTCTCTACTTGGATTTATAACAAACATTTAAAAAAAATAACAGCTTCAACATCAAACTCTTGTTATCCACCCCTCCTCACCTGTTTCTTTTCCAGTCTTCTCCAACCAGCAAATGAGACCATTAGCCACCCAAGGCTTGGGCCAGAAACCTGAAGGCACCCTCGATTCCTCCATCTCCCACCACAGCCAACCCACTAAGCAAATCCTCCTCCAAAATATACCTGAAACCTGCCATCTACTCTTCTCCATCTCATTGCCACTCTGCTTGCCTAAGATACTGTCAAATCTTGGGCTGACTATTGCAACAGCATCCTAACTTCCCTCTGCTTCCTCTTTCTCCAAGTGGCCAGTGATCTTTAAAAACAAAAACATATCACTGCCCTAATTAAAACCCTTCTCATTGCCATTAGAATAAAATCCAAATATCCCCCTAAGACCTAATGCAAGAGGCCATGCGGAATGTCTCCATCTCATTCTGTTCTCCCCTTGCTCCCAGGAGCCCTTCTCTCCATTCTAACACCCAGCCTTCCAGGTCTTTGCACTTGTTCCCAGGCCTGGAATGTATCCCCAGCTTTTCACATGGCTAAGCACAAGCTCATGTTTCAAGCTCAACTCAAATGTCACCTCTTTACAAAGACTCTCCTTGACCCTTATTAGCCAAGATAGTCATTCCCAACACACTCTTTAGACCCACCAGCCACTTACAAATTTTCTTAATCTGCCATTCACTTCATTATTAGTGCTTATTTTCTATCTTCTCCACTATACTGTAAATTCCGTAAGTGCAGAGATCTTATCTGCCTGAATTCCACTAAAGGTGACTTTAAAATAAAGAGGCTACTCCTTCCCTTTTAAGCAGGTTTATTTTAGATTCCCCCTCATTTCAAGCTCTATTGGATTTTAGTTAAGATTACAATTACTTTGGCATTTACCATGAAAAATAAGGGGAGAAAAACCACAAGAGACATTAAAAAACTGCAACGTACTCCACCCATTTAGAGGTCTAGACTGGACAGAGACTACACACAGATATTCAACAGATGCTCCTTACAAAATTGTCCAAACGTGAAAGGAAAGAGAAGTGTGGATGTATGCAAAGATGGTATTATTCTGACATATGCATCAAAAACCTAAGTTATTTTTTGGTTTTGTTTTTTTTGACAGGGTCTCACTGTCACTCAGACCAGAATGCAGTGGTGCGATAATAGCTCACTACAACCTCAAACTCCTGGGCTCAAGCCATCCTCCCGCCTTGGCCTCCCAAAATGCTGGGATTACAGGTATGAGCCACTGCACTTGACCAAAAACCTAAGTTTTTAACCATTCCCCCTATCAACTACTAAACACCACAGTGATTTGAGAAGAATAAAGCACCAGCACAGAATAAGTAAAATACATGATCCTCGCTCCAGAGAAGTTAATGATTTCATCACTAACTTGGTTCTCTCATTTTAGTCAGGTCATCTATTCATTACTCTAGATGCTTCTTCTTGACCTTCTGTGTTTTTATTCATGTTCTGTTCTTATAAGGTTTCACAGTTAGAATAATTTGCCCTCCTACTTCCCCAAACCCAAGGGACATGTCCACAACTCAAAATTGAGGAAACGATCCTTTCTTACAAGGATTTATCTCCAGGTCTTTACTTCAGGGTCTTTCCTACCCTGTTCTTAATTTCTGTATCAATCCTGGATTCAATTCTATTTTTGTCGCACAGCTGTCCTGACTAAACTAGATGGCCTGGCTAGACGACCTAGAAGCCTGTATGTTATATAACTTCTCACTATAATGAGACAATATACTTTTTACAATGTAATGAGATTGTAAAGTCTCAGGATAACCCAAGTCTTCTTTAAGAAAATAATTTCGATAATTTGATAAATGGCAACTAGAAAGGGAAAAATAAAAATGAGAATGGGCTGGGCGCAGGGGCTCGCAACGGTAATCTCGTCACTTTGGGAGGCTAGGGCAGAAGGATCACTTGAGGTCAGGAGCTCAAGACCAACCAGAGCAAAATACGGAGACCATGTTTCTACAGAAAATAGAAAAGAAAAAGGCCAAGCACAGTAGCTCACACCTGTAAAACAAAAACAAAAACCCACACTTTGGATGGGAGGATAGCTTGAGCCCGGGACTTCAAAACCAGCCTGGGCAACACAGTAAGACCCATCTCTACAAAAATATAAAAAAATCAGCTGGGCATGATGGCTTCCACCTGTAGCCCCAGCTACTCGGGAGACTGAGGCAGAAGCATCGATAGAGCCCAGGAGTTTGAGGCTGCAGTGAGCTATGATCATGTGACTGCACTCTAGCCTGGGTGACAGGATGAGACCTTGTCTCAAAAAAAAAAAAAACAAAAAAAAAGTGAGCAACAAAACTGTGCTGAAATTCAAAGTGATATGGACCTCAATTCTCATGTTCCAATTTTTAAAAAACGTCAGTGCATAGCGTAGTAAGAGATACTCCAAATGTGCCTGTATCACACCAGAATCACCTAGAGAGCCAGATATTCAGATTAGGGGGTGGACCACAATTTCAATATTGAAGGGGGTTAGGAACATCAAGAAGTTGGAAGTCACAGGTTAAAACTGAGATTGTCTAACACATTACTAAAGGACCCCAAGCAAATAATGGAGGAAGAGGTGATGTTACAAACCTATATTTAAAAACATCTCCCCAGCTGATTCTGATACTCAGATTTAGAACCATAGGTGTAGAGCACAGAGCACAGAACACAGCTTTTGGGATCCAATGCCAATTTTATGACTTAAAACTGTGAGACCTTGAACAATTAGTGTGTCTTCATTAACAATAGTTCCTTTCCCGGTAAAAAAAAGACAATAAAATCAATACCGTAGGGCTGACATGATAAATGGTAATTACACAGAGCACCAAGCACAGCTCCCAGCATACAGCAGGTGCTCAATGTATGGAAAGTCTTATTAAAGGATCTGAAATATTCACTATATTATGTTCGTAAACACAAAGATACACCTCCTGGTGCCACTATTACTTTTATCCACCAGAAATTAACTATTTACTTTCCATCTCTGTGGATGCCTAGAGAGATCAGAGCTTTACAAACTTTTCCCTTTCTCTTTTCGGTAACAATTTAAAACAAAATTAACTCCTCCCCATCTCTAATACGGAGCTATTACCAGACAGATAAATACTTACATGGATGCTTTTAAGAAAACACAATTTAGTTATCCTTTTTAGAAAGGGAAAGGAAAAGTCTCCCGAATATTTTAAAGCGTGTTTAACTTTTCAGATCTAAGTTCTAAAAATCTGTTTTAATATACCGCCATGTGAAATAATATGAAAGCCCACAAGGAGTTTCAAATCACTGGAACCCATCACCTTCCCACAATCTGACTAGATATACGCCTCTCTAGCGTTGTTTCACAATACAACTAAAAAAACTCAGAGTACCTATATAGAACCATGTTACCGGACCAGACACTGTCTTCGACTCAATTCTGTAACCAAAATTTTGACTCTACTCTCAGTATTAACTGGAAGAGGATAAAGGAAAAGCCTCAATGCCGGGCCAGGGAAGACAAAGCCATCCACTCTCAGGTCGCAGGAGAGATGATGTCAGGAGATCCTCACCTCCAATTTTGACCAAGGGGATGCGGGGTCAGGCAGGGGACCCATCAGCCGCGAGGCCCGACCCCCGGCCCACGTCTTCTCCTCCAAAAAAGCGTGAAGGAGTAAGAGGCCGGCCCCAGGCCCTTTCTGCTCCGAGCCGGCGGCCTCGTCTTTAGGGTCTAAGGGAGTGGGGAGGGAAAAGGCTGGGCGGCCCCGGCCCCATCTACAGAATTCAGCAGCCCGCGCGCGGCTACTCCTCGCCCCAGGTCCCGTGGCGCCACGGCCGGCGAGGCGTCCACTCAGGGCGCCGCCCGCGCCGCGAGGGAAGATGGCGCCAGCCGAGCAACTGCGCCACCAGCCCTGGCGGCGGGCCAGGCCCAGCGCCATCTTAGCGCCTTCCTACCGCACCCCCCCGCCCAAGATTCCGCATTCGGGGCGACTCGGGGGGGCGCGAACGGCGTCAGGCCAGCACATTGTCGGCGAAAAAAGCGCCGCCACGGCGCCCGTCTCTTCCTGCCGGCCCAGCGGACAGCGCGGGCTTCGCAGGAGGTGCCTGGCAGTGCCGCGGGTCCTCCGAGAAGCGCTGGGGCTCGGCCGACCCCGGCCGCGGATCCTCGGCGGTGCGTCGGGAAGGCAGCAAGGCGGCTGGGAAGGGGCAGTGCCGCGGGCAGGTGTGCGCCGCTGCCGCCGCAGGCTCGGACCGGGGCCGGAGCGGGAACCGGGCTGGGAAGGCCGGCCGGCCCCGAGCTCTCCTCGCCGCGGCCGCCCGAAGATGCGGCACGAAGAAAGAAGCCGGGATGAAAAATAAACCCTGTCCTCGCCGCCTCCCTCCCCACCCTGTTCCCTCCCCCTCCGACACGGGGTCCATTTTGCCGAGAAGAAAGAAAATGAGATTCACACCCTAGAGCTTGCGAGAGAGAAAAGAAACGAGGGGGGGAAAACAGAGGGGAGGAGATTGGAAAAGCTTATTTTTCTTCCTCGCCCGCCGTCACTCCAGGCCCTCCCTGCCCCCAGCTCGCTGCCCCGCCGCGCCGTCCTCCCCTCGCCGAGCCCCGCTCCCTCCTTCCCGGCTCCCGGCGGCTCCGGGGGGCGGAAAACACACTCACACTCGCGCACACAACTAATTTTAAACCGGCTCAATCAATGAGTCATTAAAAGGCTTCCCTCCCCTCCCCTCCACCAACCGCCACGCCACCCCCCTTCCCGGGCTCTCCCTCTCCCCGCTCCAGAAATTTGCATCCGCGGAAAAGAAAAAAGGTGCCGGGGCCCCCACCCCGCCGAGGCGCCCCCGGCCTGGCCCCGCCGCAGTCACTGAACTTGGTCTTCCCGGGGCCCCGGCGGCGCTGGGAAAGGCATAAACACTCGATTCCCCTTTTCTCCGTGTCCATTAAACATCCACCCACCACCACCATCACCCACCCACAAACCCACCCCCCCCAAAAAAAAACACAGCCTTAGCCAATAGCTCTCTGGGCTGAAACCTAATATCCTGGTTTTGGCAACTCGGTGTTTAATTTGCTCCTCTTTCTTTTCTGTCCGTCTGGAGATAGATCTCCAGCACCCCCCCCCGCGGCTTTTCCCCTCCCCGAAGGAAAGAGGCAGAGGAAGGAGGTTGTGTGTTTTTTTTTTCTCCTTGAAATTTTTATCACAAAATTATAATACACTCAAAGGGAAACTCACCGTCATGAAAAAGCAGTGCCTTGTCAACGGGGTTTCTGCGCCATCGCACCAGGGGCGGCGGCGGCGGCGGGCGCGGGGCGCGGGGCGCGGGCGCGGGAGCTCCCGGCCGAGCGGCGCCGGCCACACGCGCTCCGCTCTCTCTCTCGCTCACCCCCGCGCCGGGCGGCGGGCGCCCGCTCCCCGCGCCCGCCCGGCCTTCATGCTCTGCGCCCGGGCAAACCGCTCGCCTGCTCGTCTACCTCCAAACTTCGGTTCTCGCCTAGCAAAAAATGTGGAGATTAGGATTTTAATTTAAAAAAAATTCTTTTTTTTTTTAAATCAAGCTTCAAGGATGTTAATTTCTGTTTCCTTTGGGATTCTTTTTAACTTCAGAAATGTATTGGTTTATTCAAGAAACGGGTTTATTTGGCTTTTTTTTTAAATTAAGATCTACAAGATGCGTGCTAATACTCCGCAGGCGCTCTGCACACACAGACACACACACACACACACACACACATTCACACGCTTCTCCACTTTTAGCTTGACGCGGGTGGGGAAGAGGTTAAACACCAAACATTTTTTAAAAAATTGAAAACCACGGTATTTGTTTAGATCTCTAATTAGAGAAAGCCTCAGTAAGTACTTTTTTGCATATGCTTTTTGAAAACCAAACCCACTTTTAACTTATTTGGCAAATAATTGGTTTCATTCTAACTTTTAAATGTACTAAGCTTTCCTTTGCAACATCCTCTTTTCCATTCCACAATGCCGCGAAACCTGTATGTCAACATTAAAAAGGAAAACAAAACAAAACTTTAGCGACTACAATGAAGGTGAGAAGCTGAGTAAATCACTCTCAAAACATTCATTTCCTACTGCCTTGTCTTTATGTAGATATCTTTTATCTTCATATTTATAGAATTTTTATTACATAACCCCCATTCTTAAAAAGAGAGCTACCAAACCTTTTAACACTGTTTGATTCAAGTATAATTACCACCCGTTTTAAATCTGAAATCTCAAATTGTTGAGACTTCCCCATAAACTAACTAGTACCCAAAGCTTTTAAATTATGGTAGTATGGAGTAGGAGTGTGTGCTTTTGTAGATTAGGTTAAATACAAATGCCCACAAACTATAGTGGAGGGGAGTGTCTTTTATTTTAAATAAACATCGAGAATAGGTAAAAGATAAATTGTACAAGAATGTAATTCAAGTTTAAGAAAATACATATGTAAGCCTTGGAAATGTTCTAAAATTTTAAAAAATTTGTTTGTAATGCCTATAGCAATGGTATCCTGCTGATAAACAGAATGCTCAAACCTGTGCCCCCCAGATATTTGGTAAATTCTAAATAAAATTATCCCTAGATTTAAATTATTTAGGTGAAATTATTGTTTGGTTTATATAGCCCCTTAGCATTAAAAAACTTAATGGTAATGCACCTTTCTTGCTCATATAAGGGTACTATAACTAGACTATATTGTACGAAATAAATGTGTCAAGCCTGGCATACAATGTTGTCACATTCAACATAGAAAATCTTTTTAAAAAGAAACCATATCTTGTTCTGATACTGCCACTCTGTCATTCGTAACTTATGTTATATTTAAATATGCCTTAAAAATACATTCAGTGATTTAGTATCACGTAGTATCATCAACGTGTTTTCTCAGACATTCTGCTTCAAATGCAGCCAAGGCCTTCCTGGAACAGTAGTCTTTGCATAAATTAGTATATTTCTCTACACTTGATGGTTGGACCAACCAGTTTCCTAATTGGCTTCGGAAATTTTTAAACATCTTTTAAAGTGCCTTTGGATTGGCTGGAATTTAATTATAATACCCATTTCGAAGAATTGCATTTCAAAAGCGTCCATGGATTATTCATTGCAATTAGGGCCCACCAAGCAAGTTTTACAGCTGTTGCTCCACAGCTCCAATGAAATATTAATGGATTTCAGAAAGATAGCCTTCCAAGTTGGCCAAAACCCCAAGGAAATACAAAATCTGACTTTAAAAGATGACCTAACAAAGCTGAATTTATATACTCATGAGTCTAGGACATTGCAGGCTTTTTTAGAGAATGCTCGAATATAAGAGCATTGACATTTACTGAGGGCCTACTAAGTGCCTCCAGGCATTATGCTAGATACTTATATGTATTATCACAGGAACCTTCACTCAAACCCCTAGGATAAGCTTTAATTATCTTGATTTTGCAGATGAGGCTCCCAATGTAATTTGCCTGGGGTTATCAGTTTAATAAGGGCAGATGGGAGAACCAGGTCTGGTTGACTACAAAACTTGCCCTCTGTCAGGCTTGAAAAGGATCTTGGGAACAAGCAGTCCTTGCTGTTTCAATGTAAACATTCGAGTCCAGTGGTATGGCACAGGCGAAGGGGACAACCCTCTAATTAGTGAAGACCTACTTTGAGAATGCCAGTTTTCCAATCTAATTTTAAATCTGGGGGAGGGGTTTGCAAAATACTGGGACTGCAGTGGGAGAATCTCAGATTTGTCACGAACCACTAAAATTGTAATCATTTAATAATATGCCAAAACAAAAAACAGCTTCTTAAATTTTCCCCCATATGATAACAAAACAACATTTTAAATAAGGGATATGGCTTTATATGTAAAATTTTAAATTATGATTTACAGAGACAGGATTTTGGTATGTGAATGTAAGATTAGGAAATTTTTAAGAGGAAAGTTCTTAAAATAGTGTTACTATATGCAAATAACTTTAATTGTGTTGTTTGCAACTTAATTATATGCAATTAAATGGTCACTCCTATGATTCCCATCCCTGTATGTGACCTAGAAAGGAGAGCAATTGGACAAAGAAAAAAAGGGAGGATGTAATTATAGCTGAAATGTTCTAGTGTGTGTTTCGGCCTCCAAATAAACAGGCCCAATGTCCATATAACAATTAAAAGTGAAAGAGGTTTTTTTCTCCCTCCGAATGTTCTCCTTGCTTGGCTGGCCATTCTCAGAGGGGAGAATGCAAATGCTGGAGATTAAGTAATGATATGCATGACCAGATGTGTCCAGATCACAGAAATACCAAACATGCCAGCAGAGTTAGTGTTCTATAGTGTTAGTAAAATAAAAAATTTAAATTTTTTGATGTGCATAAATAAGGTGTGTATCTTTATTTGTACCTCTAGAGGTACTTATATTCAGGGTTTAGGTGTACCATCTCTGTACTCAGACTGATCTAGGCCCAAATTCCACTGCTGTCACCCACCAGATGTGTTGCTTTAGGCAAGTCATTTCGCCCCTCAAAGCCTCAACTTCCTCATCTGGGAAACAGGGGTAATTATAATACCCACCTCTGAGAGTTAGTTTAAGGATTCAGGAACAAGTGCATGTAAAATGTTTATTAGCACAGTGCCTGAAAGATAATGAGAGTTCAATACATTCAGCTATTATATTGCCTTATTTTATTATGTGTCAGGTTGAGCTATGTGAAATCTTCCCATGTGAATACCTGATAATTCAACCTAATATATTTCTCTAACGTTCCTTTCTGGATAGGGACTCCTCAAGGGCACCAAGTCATCATTTCCATCTTTATACTCTCTGGGGGCCCAGCAGGGTACTTTGTATACAGTTAGCTCACAATCAATACTTGTGGGATAAAGGAAAAACAGGCCAGTCCACAAGATTTACAAGAATACAAAAAATGTGTGTATCTCTATCTAGAGACCTATATATTAATATTAAGGGGGTAAAGCAAGTCTCCCTAAACGACATAAAATCATTGGCCAACTAATCACAGGCAGTACTGTGTAACCTAATGGTTTAGTTTTCTCTCTCCAGTTGGTTTTATCATTGCCACATTTTAACCATGTGATCTTGGCCTACTTTTTAAACTTCTCAGACCTCAGTTTCCTCATCTGTAAGATGGAGAAAACAATACCTATATCTTGGGTTGGTGGGCAGAGATTTAAATGACAGTAGGTATATAAAACCCTTGCTTTAGTGCCTGGTATATAATAAATATTCAATAATAATTGCCATTATTGTGGTTGTTGCTATTATTAGAAGTAATGTGGAATTGTGCAAAGTGCAAATGATTTAAAAAAAGAAGTAATGTGGAATTGTTTTCAAAGCAATGATAAGCAATTTATTGGAGCAAGTATAAACATTTTCAATCCACTGTCTACATTATTATTTTATTTAATATAGGAATATAAACACTTTAAATCACCTTTGTAGAGGCTAAGGCTATTCTAGACATGACACATTTCAAGCTGGTTATTTTCCTTGACAGACTGTTAAAAAAAATGTGAACTCCTACAAGTTTCCAGTACAAGGATAAGGAATTAATACAACAGAGCAGAACTGTTAAAAAAAGAGAGAGAAAGGCATTCAGCACTCCCACTGGCCTTCCTGTTTTACACATCTAGCCTGTTTCCCCAGAGTATGTGAGGGGGAGGAAGCCGTCAGGTTATGGGGCCACCACATGCTGCTGGAAGGCATGCCCAGGATGTGCCACTCAACAGCTCCCAGGCCCCACTGGGAGCTGTCTCTCCTAAACACAGCATTTCTTCCACTCTACCATGCCCAGGAAGATGGTGGATTGTAGAGGAGGTAGAATGGAGGTCACATAATCAGGCTTTAAAGTTCTACTACAAAGCACCCTTGGAACTTGTTGAGAAAGTCAGCCTCTAAGATAGGATACCATGTAAAGGGACTTGGTCAATAAGCCAGTGTCCTTTATGAAAATGAAACTACTAAGAGGTAAGACATCTGAAGACATCTGATTTGTAAATTCGAGTTGAAGACAAGGAAATAAGTAGGTACTAAGCAGGCACTAAGAAATATCCCAAACAATGAAGAAAAAAACTGAGGGAGTAGAGACACTGTGTAACCTCCACAAGTATTTTGATCACTAAAGAGCCACATTCTTACTTGAGGACAGGAAAGTTAATTAGACATTTTTAGAACATGATGAAATACTCCTCAGACCACATAATTCTGTTTTTTTGTTTTTTTTTTTGAAACAGAGTCTCACTGTGTTGCCTGGGCTAGAGTGCCATGGCGTCAGCTTAGCTCACAGCAACCTCAAACTCCTGGGCTCAAGCGATCCTCCTGCCTCAGCCTCCCAAGTAGCTGGGACTACAGGCATGCGCCACCATGCCCGGCTAATTTTTTCTATATATTTTTAGT
>CAUYSK010000749.1:0-21093 GCA_963575035.1 Avahi laniger
GAGCGTTATGTATGGGTACAGAATCTCATAAGTGGGAAGATGTAAGTGTAGAATTCTGTGGAAGTTTTGAAACTCCACATCTACCAGACACAGAATGTATATAACTAAACATTTATCTTAAGCATGTGCATGTGTACATCAGACTGTAGTGTGTTCTAATATTTACCTGCAATCTCTCATATCTAAAGACGAGGAGGATGGCACAGTTGGTGAGGACTAGGAAATGTCTCTTCTGTTCTTACTGGCCCACGTGCTTCTTCACTGCTTATTGACCACTTCTGTATGCCAGGGCATTCACACAAGATATTAGTTTGAGTTGAGGGAGATGCTTTCTTAAATGGTTACTTAAGAGCTATTGTAGAGACAGGCATGGTGGCATGCATTTGTAGTCCCAGCTACTCGGGGGGCTGAGACAGTAGGATAGGTTGAGCCAGGAGCTTGAACCCAGCCTGGGTAACATAGTGAGAATCCATTTCTTAAAAAAAAAAAAAAAAAAGTGATTGTAGGTGGTTTTGTAGTTACTTGAAATTTGGACTTGGCCCACAGAGTTCCCCTCAATAGGATTCCTGAGCTCCAATAGCTATGAGGTTCTGAGTGTGCTAAAATGAGAGAACTTTTGTTTTCCTTCAAAGTGCTCTGCAAAATGTAAGTTGTGGCTGTTTATTACAACGTATCTATTTTTCTGGCACTGAAAAAACGCATTTCACTTGGATCTGTTCCAGTGGTACGAGGGGTCAAAGCCTGCTCCTGTGTAGGTTTCCAGAGTCAACATGAAGAGACTAACTCCTATAGCAGAAGTTATGGATGCTAAGATATTTCTTAGATGTTCTAATCAAACACCTTTTCTGATTGTGGTTCTTTGGGATTCCAGGTAATTGTTTCACGTATTCAATGATGTAGGCCAGTGGTTCCCAAATACAGTCTATCTATAGGTGCCAAAGATAAAGTCATCACTGACCACAGAAAAACAAGAGAAAAAAACCAACACAATGTAGCATGTTTGTGTGTGCACATACACATACATGTGCAAATGTACGTGTACGTGTGTATATGTTTCTCCATAGCAGTTTCTATATAGTGAAACCTTTATGTGGGTGCAAGGTTGCCAACTGTGCATTTGTGGAAAGAATTATCCTTCATTCTGAGATTATGTTCTTCATCCTTTTTTTGGGCATTAAAATTATCTTTGTTTTATAAAATGATGGCAATAGCAGATAACCTTTTGTTTTAGAGACAGGGTCTCCCTCTAGAGATGGAGTCTTGCCCTGTCATCCAGGCTGGAGTGCAGTGGCCCAAGCATAGTTCACTGCAGCATCAAACTCCTGAGCTTGAAAGATCCTTCCACCTCAGCCTTCCAAGTAGCTAGGACTACTGGCATGTGCCACCATGCCCAGATAATTTTTCTTTTCTTTTTTTTTTTTTTTTGAGACAGAGTCTCACTCTTGCCTGGGGCGAGTGCCGTGGTGTCAGCCTAGCTCACAGCAACCTCAAACTCCCGGGCTCAAGCAATCCTACTGTCTCAGCCTCTCGAGTAGCTGGGACTACAGGCATGAGCCACCATGCCCGGCTAATTTTTTCTATATATATTTTTAGCTGTCCAATTAATTTCTTTCTATTTTTGGTAGAGACAGAGTCTCGCTCTTGTTCAAGCTGGTCTCGAACTCCTGAGCTCAGAACGATCCGCCCGCCTCAGCCTCCCAGAGTGCTAGGATTACAGGCATGAGCCACCACTCTCGGCCTTAAGTTTTTTTCGATGTGGCTTTTTAGATATTCCAGCATCATTTGTTGAAAAGATTTTTCTTTCCCCATTAAATTTCTTTGGCTCCTTTAATGCAAATCCAAGTGATTGTGTAAGTGTGGATCTGTTTCTGGGCTTTGTATTCTGTTCCATTCATTGGTCTGTCTACTTTTATGCCAATTCCACACTGTCTTGATTACTCTAGCTTTACAGTTAGTATTCCAGTCAGGGTAAGTTCTCCAATTTATTATAGTTCTCCTTTTTCAAGATTGTATCTTTTAATTTTTAGTTATTCTGGTGAGGATATAGTGGTATCTCCTAATTTTAGTTTATGTGCTATCTAATGATGTTACATGGTATCTAATGTTGAGCAAGGTAAGGATAGGAGTTATCAGGGTTGATGCTATTTTAGCTAGGTTGGTCAGGGAATGCATCTCTGATAAGGTAATGTTAGAACATGAAGAAAATATGGAAAAAAAAGAAAATATGGGGCCGGGCACGGTGGCTCACGTGAGGCCTGTAATCCTAGCACTCTGGGAGGCCGAGGCAGGTGGATCTCTCAAGGTCAGGAGTTCGAGACCAGCCTGAGCAAGAGCGAGACCCCGTCTCTACTAAAAAAAATAGAAAGAAATGATCTGGACAACTACAAATATATAGAAAAAAAAAATCAGCCAGGCACAGTAGCTCGTGCCTGTAGTCCCAGCTACTTGGGAGACTGAGGCAGTAGGATCACTTGAGCCCAGGAGTTTGAGGTTGCTGTGAGCTAGGCTGACGCCACGGCACTCACTCTAGCCAGGGCAACAGAGTGAGACTCTGTCTCAAAAAAAAAAAAAAAGAAAGAAAATATGGCAACAAATCCAATTAAAGGTGCAGCAAATATAAGGGCCCTGAAGAAGGAATAGATTTGGTGTGTTTAAGAACAGAAAGACGACTTCTGTGTGGCTTTTAGCATATAATGATCAATGAGAAGACGGATAAGAGATGAGGTCAGAGAGGTAGGAAAAAAAAAGACATATCCTGTAGGACCTTGGAGACTGTGGTAAGGGGTTTGGGTTTTATACACAGAGCAGTGAGAAGCTGTTGCTGAGGTTAAGAGTGGAAGCAGGGAGATGAGAGGCCGGTGGCAATCCAGGTGAGAGAAGATGGTGGTTTGGACTAGGTGGTAACAATGGGACATATGAGAAATAGACTGATTAGACATATATTTTGGAGATTTTTTTTTTTTTTTTTTTTTAGTTGTCCAGATCATTTCTTTCTATTTTTTGGTAGAGATGGGGTCTCACTCTTGCTCAGGCTGGTCTCGAACTCCTGACCTTGAGAGATCCACCTGCCTCGGCCTCCCAGAGTGCTAGGATTACAGGCGTGAGCCACCACGCCCGGCCTGGAGATATTTTTTATATACATTTTTCTATAAAGTTAAGAGCTAAAAACTACAATTCTCAGAATCCTTTGCAATTACAATTCTGGGTATGACTTTAGGTTCCACCAACCAAATTTACTCTTCTGATAAGTCAGATTTACTTTAACTTTCTGGATTTGGTACTGAATTAAACGGAGAAAGAAGTCATATTACTCAAATTATCCATTTCGTTGGTTTGGATTGAACAGACACAACATGATTTTGTAATCCCTGGATTATAGCTAATACAATATATTCCCAGAGCCAGCTTTTAGACAATGACCAATTTTGCCATGTTGTTCTAGGTATCATTCTTGGAGACTCAGTCTCAAACAAGCCCTTACCTAATTCCTTCTCCTGATTTTCTTCTGCTTAAAATAGTTAAAATGATTTCTGTTATTTTTTGACTAACTCTTTACTAATAATATACATGCTATTGTTAATTTTAAAATCATTACATTTAAATATACTTAAACAGAAGAAAAACCAATTGTTAAACATTAGAACATATGCGTATCTAGAGACTGTTTCTTAAAAGACCTCTCTAACATTAAAATATATATTAAAAAAGAAAGTAATCAGAATTAAGATGTTAGAATTATTTTTTAGACTTCCTACTATTATAGGAAGTTAACATTTATTCCCATGTCCACTTTCCCATCTCCTGATGTCTGATAAATTCTATTATTTTTTACATTGTCAAGATTTATAATACTTACATTTTCTCAAGATTGGGAATACTTAAATTTTGTCTTATCTGTAATTCCCATACTTGCTTAGTTTTATTTCTATGTCAAAATAGTATAGATAGAGAAGAACGGTGAGAATTAAGCTTTAGAGCACTCCATTGTTTAAAAGTCAGAAACAGGGAGAATGTAGTGTGGGAGGACGCTAAAAAGCAGCAACCAGTGAGGAAAATTGAGTCCTGGAAGTCAAGTAGAAAAAAGTATTTCAAAGTGGGGGGAATAATATAGGATGAAATGAGAATTCAGTATTTACTGTTGGATTTAGAGACCTTGTTAAGAGTACCTTTCAGTGAAGCAGCAGTAACAACAGTGTGATTGGAGTAGGTTGAAGAGAGAAGGGGAAGCACCAGAAATGGAGACATTATAGGATAGCTCTTGGAGAGTAGCTTAAAGAGAATAATGAGCTGTGTGGCTTCAATGTAGGATTGAAGATGGAGCTTTTTTGTTTTGCATTTTAAGGTGGGAATATCACAGCATGTTTGGCACTGCAAGGAGAGGTACCATTGTAGGAGTGCAGTCCTTAAGTAGCTAAGAGAATGGAATCTAGGGGTTTTGTTTGTTTGTTTTGAGACAGAGTCTTACTTTGTTGCCCTGGGTGGAGTGCAGTGATGTCGTCATGGCTAACTGCAACAGCAGAGTCCTTGGCTCAAGCAATCCTCCTGCCTCAGCCTTCCAAGTAGCTGGGACTACAGGCATGCACCACCAAGCCCAGCTAATTTTTTCTATTTTTGGTAGAGATGGGTCTTGGCTCTTGCTGAGGCTGGTCTCACACTCCTGACCTCAAGCCATCCTCCCACCTCAGCCTCCCAGAGTGCTAGGATTACAGGCGTGAGCCACCATGCCCAGCCCAGGTTTATTTTTAAAACAAAATTGGGACCATACTGCACAGTTTTTATTTGGATGACATGTGTATCGTGAGCATTTTGTGTGTTGAGAACATGCTTTTAAATTGCTATGTAGTATTCTATTGCTAGAGCATATTCCCTAATTGATTTACCTATTCTGCTGTTGTGAACTTTTAATTTCAGTATTATAAGCAACATTGTGATTAATATCCTTCTATGTAGTCCTTTGTATGCATGTCTATTTAGTTTCTTAAAATGTATTTTAGAACTAGAATTACTGGATTAAAATATATACATATTTCTAAGGTTCTTCATATGTTTTGCCAAGTTGTTTTTAAAAGCTAAATCAATTTTTTCTTATTCTTAGTTTAATTCTTGCTAATACCAGCTGTTTTAAACATGAATACTTCAATTCTGAGTATTATTTTGGGGACCTATATTTGTTCCCTAAAATACTTAAAATAATCTCTGTGTTATAATATCACCTTGTAATTGTTACTGCCCAGAATATAACCTGTTTAATGTCAACATCATCCATTTGTTAAATCTTGCTGAGAGCAGAAATGGTATAGTCTTTCTTTAGATTGAAATAATATCTCCTAAGAAATTGAAGTTTCTAATTAGAATTGATTTTAGAAGCACCAATTTGGTGATGGTAGTACAAATTATTTTTTGTCACCAGTAAACAGTGACATTATTCTGAATTTGAATTTTAGCTTTAACACATTTAATGGACTTAGTTAAATTTAAATTTTCAAATAGATTTTTTACAATTTAAAATGTATTTTGTTGATAATACCGCTTCAGAGAGAGACCTATGGAAATCAATGCTAAGAGTTTTAACTACAGACTCTTGCATTAAATCTTTTCTTATATGCCTAAATAACTGTTAGGAATTCCACAGAAAGAGTTCTGTTAATTTCGTTTGTGTTAATGTTCTGTTGAATTTAGTAAAAGTGAAATAATTTAGTGAAAGGTTCCTTTAACATTGGTACTCTTCTATCTTACTAGTAATATCTTTGCTTGGGCATCACTCTCATTGAAAATTGTTTCTTTGGTAGAATGTTTATGTTGTAAGCTGTTTTACAGAGGAGATAAAGATACATTTTATATTCAGTCTAAAGTCTCAATGGAGGTATATGAGAGAGAGAGAGAGAGAGAGAGAGAGAGAGAGAGTGTGTGTGTGTGTGTGTGTGTGTGTGTGTGTGAGAGAGAGAGAGAGAGAGAGAGAGAGAGAGAGAGAGAGAGAGAAAGAGAGAGAGAGAATGAATCAGTAACTTCCTGCTGTTGAATAGAGTCCTTCAACAAGTGAAAGAAGTAGTAAAAAGAGCTGTTGGCATGATGCTTGAAAACTTACTTGTGCCTATTTAATATGTTAAATAGGAATAATCAGTATATCATGGATGTGAGTGCATGTATTAAATGTAGAATGACTGATTTCTTAGGAAGTGGGTTGTGGTAAGAGTGGTCAAGCCTTAGTATCACAGATTTCCCAGATACCAGAACTTAATTTATTGTAGAAGCAACTGATTCACCTTCTTATGTCATGTTACCCTTCCTTTTTAACGTTTTAAGAGAGATGACTACCTATCCTGCTGGGGACCTATCCAAAAAATATTTTTTCACTGTTTTTCCCCATTATTTATTGAGCTGTATGCTCAAGGTCTTGTTTAACAAAATATTTTTGATTTTGTGCACATTTATAGCATTTGCAGTGGGGTGGTGCTTTGAATTGCCTGGAAGAAAAATTTTATGAATTCAATATGCTGGCATTGCTAATAATACCATTGTAATTTTTCTGTATAACTTATTTTTAGAATAAACCTTTTAATTCGGCTAGGAAAGCAATTTACATAGATTCTGCAAAAATTTTTATCTTGATTTGTAGTAGCTACTTTATAAATACTTGTTGAGAAAAGAATACATTTCTTCCATATACATAAAACTTTTTTGGTGACTGCCTTTTTACAAATTTGCCTTTTCACACTGTCTTTTTAAGTTTCTGGTTAAAAGTAAGTAAATTTTCTCAGATGATAACGAAGGTCAAATTTGCCTGTATCAAGTGCCAATTTGAGTGTTTTTTGTCCTTTGCATTGGAAAGTATTGCTATCTGTCTATATAAATAATGCCATTATACAATCAGTAATCCCTTTATAAGTGGCATTTAGGTAAATTTGATCTGTACATCCTATGTGAGTTTATGAATGCATAGTCCTTGCTTTCCCCCTTTTAATATTTATATGATCATAAAAACTTATTAGGTTCCTTCTAGCCACTCCTTTTCACTTTAAGATGGAACTTGGTGCCATTTTCATACATTTTGTATATAACACAATGTTATTTATTCTATAGGTAGTTGTTCTTTGATTGGAATATTTCTGGTCAAACTAAGCAGAGGATACTGGTGGAATAAAATTCCTAGGAGAAAACTTTCCAAGTTCTTACCTATTAGTTTTGCTGACTTTCAGTTTTAAAATCTGGGACCTGTGCCAAAATGCATTCATTCACAAATGCTTAATGATTGCCTTCAGTGGAAAAGCCACATTGTGAGTTTCTTTGGAACTTAAAATGAATCTTCCTTTATTTAAAAAAAAAAAATTTTTTTTTTGCAGCTCACTTACCAAGTGAAAATGAATCTTGCTTTAAGTTGTTTTTAGTGTGGGCTGTAAGACATACATACATTTAAAACTAATACAAAGTATAAAAAGCAATAAAATAATATTAGTATACTACGTAGATGTGCTTATTCTCCAAGAGCTTTGTTATTCAGCAGTCTGTCAAAAGTACTACTGCTTCTTATTCTTCCAAATTTGGGAGGGCGTCTTACAATGATAAAATAATAGAAAGATAGTCCCTGGATGGGGAAGAGCTGGATTGTGGTCCCAGTGCCTGTAATTGGTGCTCGGTAAATGTCTGAAGAGCGAATGAATGAAAAAGTCAAGTGATGGAAGTACTGTTGCCTCCGAACACTCTACTTCAGTGGGAATACAGGCAGGTTGTGAAGAAAGGTCCCAAAACAATAGTTAATTTTCCATTGGTGTGTGAAGTAATATAAACACTGAGTGATAAAATGTAGCCAAATTAAATGAAAGCTTAATTCACCTTAATCAACAGTTTGTGGTTCAAAGTGGAGTTTTTTTCCCCCCTCATAGTGATCGGTAAGGTTCAGCTCTTTTATCGTAATGTGCTTATTCTTTCAATTAGCATTTATTAAGAACATACTACATATTAAATTTAAGGGACCACAGTAGGAGCTCTGCCTGCTCTGATAATATCAGTATAATATTTTGCTATAACCAAGGCATTGTGCACAGCATACTGGGGGCGCAAATGAGAGGGTTTTAGTTTCTACAGACAGAAAGTTAGTGATCTGGGCTAAGGATGATGATATAGGTACTCAATGTTACACTTTTAAAAAAATTTTTAAATAAAAAGTATGATGGAAAAAAAGTTTCTTTGTTTTACATTGTGTTATGGTCACCCTAAAGCTACTATTATTAGTTGCATGGAAGGATATAATGAACTGAGAGGGGAAAAGAGACCACAAGAGAAGGAATCCATTTTGATGGTTTGAGCAAACCAAGTTCAAGTATATGTATTTGAACATCCCCATTTGTGAGGTTGTAGACTGAAGAGTAAATTGAGATCTATTAATTTGGCATTTTAAAATTATTGCTCTGAAATAACAAAAAATAAATGCTCCCTCTTTTCAGTTATAAGTGTTGCTTGATGAGCATCTTCATAAAGGCTGATGTTCAGACACAGGAGATACAGTATGTTTATTATATTGCAATCATAAACATCACCTTTGGCATGTAGGACTTACCCAAATTAAGTGTAGAAAAAATATGGATAGCTTTAAAAATAAAATTATCTGAAAAATAGTTTTGCTTCATTTTTTCTATAAAAACTCTGGTAAAATCATTTTGGCTACTTTGTTAAAATTTTTATTTTAAAATCAGCTGCTTTATTATTGTATTGGTTGCTATTTCTTCATTGAATTAAAGGCATTCTTTTTTTATGTGGTAACATAAAGAATCTTATTTATTTCTTAATTTGTCCAGGAATAATATTTATATAAGAAAAGTCTCATTTAAAAAGTGGTAAGTAACCTCAAATCTAGGTATACAGCACTTTTCAAAAGTAATTGTACCATGGAATAAACATAGTATTTCTAGTATCGTATGACAAAAAATTAATAGTGGTCTATTTTTAGTATCCAAACGAAATTTATGTAAAGTTTTTTTGCCTCAGGTTTTATTTTTAAATGCTCTCAAATGAGTTATATGACCTAGTAATATATCAGTTTTGCTTATTCTTGGATAATAGATTTCTCAATGATTGTTTGAAATCTAGTATGCTTATCTATACTAACAATAATAGATTCTTTTATAGTTTACAAACTATTTCACTGTTAATGGAGGTTTTACATGTTGTGGAAATGAATTTCCTTATCATTTTACTTATTTGATCAAATTGAAAATCTTAACTATATTTTAAAACTTTTTGCCACAGCGTTTTACCAACGAGGATCATTTGGCTGTCCATAAACATAAACATGAGATGACACTGAAATTTGGTCCAGCACGTAATGACAGTGTCATTGTGGCTGGTTAGTATATGCTTTTATTAATAGCTTATATACATATTTCACCTGGAATGTGCACAACTTTTGTGTATTCTCTGTAAATAATATAGTCTGGTGATATTCCAATGACTTCATTTACAATAAATGTTGGCAACATGTATTTTACCCATTACATTTCCATGTTTCCTTCTGACCATTCATTTCACTTTTTGTGTGGTTTTCAAACATAGATTTCAATGTCAATTTTGTGGAAGTTAATTAGAATTCTAGGAACATTCATGCCATCTATAAAGTTTACATTTAACTGATAGTCGAACTAATGTGGTATTTAGTCAGTGTTTCTTTTAGCTGTCTTGCACAGCTGGTCTACAAGACTGTGTGAAGATAGAAAATGATCAAGCTCCTCCTGTTGGAGAAAGAGCAATTAACAGATTTGTTCATTAGAATTTTGTTTATATTTCTTTTCAGACTAAACATTTGTATTACTAAAATACTTTCAATAAAGTGGGCCTAAATTCAGTCAATGCTTTTTTTGTGTATTGACCCTTTGAACTGTTGATCCTGTGAACTACAGTATCACCTAAGCAGATGATGACTTTTCACAATATGTGAAAAGAGGATCCCAATTCATGCATTGGTTTATTGTCATTCCATGCTGTATTAGCTGCCCTATTTTGGTATGTAAATATATATACACACACATCTATGTATATACACACACACACTGTGTGTAATTTCATTACATTTATATATTTTATGAATAAGTATTGTGATAAGAAAAGTCTTATATAAAATTTTATACAAATTTCAGACCTTTTGTATTATACTTACACATTTGCATATTATAACTATTCATATTAACTGTAGATTTCTCTTATAAAGCTTAGGTTATTTGTAAGTCTGGAATTATAGCTGAATGCTGTTTACCACTTTTAAATTATTAATCAGTATAGCAATGTTTTAGATAGAAAATAAGACAAATATTAGATGGTTTTCCCATATTTTCAGTATCAAAATTTTTGTAATGAAGAAATTGAAGATAATAAAAAGTTGATAATTTATTCAAAAACAATTTATGTAGGAAAAAGATAGAGGAACTTTCAGTATATCTTCAATTCCATAAGTAAAAAGCAGAAAAGAGTGAAGTATGCTTTTCTTTATAATATTGTATATTAGATATTAAGAGCTAGAACCAAAAAAACAAACAAACAATATAGCAACAATAACCTGAAAAGTTCACTCTCCTAGGCACGAAGGTCTTCGTTTCTCTGAAACTTACTGCCTTAGCTCAATCTCTCTTTCTTCTGAACTCAAAAATGTCTTGAAGTGGATTTCTAGAAATTACTTTCCTATTGATACATTTAATACAATAGAAAAACAGGACACAATCAAACACAGTGCTCATCTTTTTTTTTTTTTTTTTTTTCCAAACAAGATAGAGTTTTAAAAAAACTCTGCAGTGGCCCAATCATAGCTTACTGCAGCCTCAAACTCCTGGGCTCAAGCAATCCTTCTCCCTCAGCCTCCCAAGTAGCTGGGACTACAGGTAATGCCACCATGCCCAGCTAATTTTTTCATTTTTTTATAGAGAGGGAGTCTCACTTTGTTGCCCAGGCTGGTCTCTGACTCAGCCTCCCAAAGTGCTGGGATTATAGGCATGAGCCACCACGCCCAGCCCCGTTTTTGATCTAACGTATTTTGAAATAAAAAATACAGCATTACTGCATAAATATAATGCATGATGTGTGTGGTATATATTTGATGATCCGTATGCAATCTGCATGTTAAATGATTATGCCTTTGTTGACTTTTCTCAAGTCTTACAGTTCCAATAATCGTTGATAAAAATGATTTCTGCTTATGCATTTTATTTTTTTAAGACTTTTCCCTCCCTTTAACATAAGAGCCTTCTAATGAGCTTAGATAGACAAACCCTGGGTGTGAACAGAAGAGTCAAATTTGTGTTTGACTTATTAATTCAGTCATCATGGACTTAAGCTGATACATGTACACTAGGCCTTTACTACAATATGATTTTGGAGGTCTTTTGGGGGATAGGAGTAGAGAGTAGGTTAAAGACTAACTAATAGATAAAACTGACACTATAGAGTCCCTTCAGTAATTCTGATACTACTAATAATGCCTTAGACAGGCCTGTATTTTATCTAGTGTGTATGACATTGGGTTATTTTGTTGTTAAATATATTTATATATAGTAAAAATATTATTACTCTGGATATGCATGGGGGCAGGGGGCAAAGATAAAATAATGAGTAATGCTCATTGTGGGAACACAATAATTAACAAATATGTAAATTTTAATTTCACAAAAGATTTTACGAGTATGTAATCTTAAACCAGAAGTCATCCTTAATACTTTAATTTAGGCTAGATCTCTCATGTAACTTGTAAGATTGGTGCTCTCTACAGTATTTAAAGTGTAAATAGAGTTTGAATGTGCTACCAACTCTAATAAATAAGTAGCCTTAAATTAATAAGACTAAATGGGCAAAATTTATAAATTTGCTATTTTTCATTCAGCCTGGTCCTTATCTGGCATTTGTTGTAGCCAGAACATGTACTCTCAGTACATACGTTAATGTACATAGCATGAGTACATAGTCAGTATTTCATGTTGTAAGAAAGTAGACTTGACTGTTTCTTCACTGCCTAGAAATTGAGCTAGAACATTCTGCAGACATGTGACTGATACTCCTTGTACCAAGCTTGCAAAATGCATTAAAATAGAAAATTAGTTTCAGTAGCTAGTACTAAGGAGGATTTTATTTTGTTATGGTTTGTTTTTAGGGCTCTTATTTTAACTTTTTCTTCCTTATAGTATTTTGATCTACCTGCTAAAGATTCTGTTTTATCTTAAGCTTACTTTCACAATAGGTTATGAACAACTAATGGAAGGGCCTAGTTAAAGCAAATATACATGCTCTTATCCTAGTTTTTTTTCCCAAATTGCATGTATTTAAACAAATGTCGTTTTTATTATAGTAATATAAATTTTAAAACATTCTTAATACTATGTTAAATAATGGTAATAGTTTATCTCTTGAGTAGATGATGTTTATGCCATTCTACTCAGAGAGAAGGAGTGGACTAAGGAGCAAAAAGGACTTCTTTCGTATTTTTATGGTTCATAAAGTTGGAGGAAATAATCTTGAAGTACAACAAAAACTTAACCAAATTTCGTTTGCTTTAAAGGAATAGGTCTTTCCAAAGAGAATTAACAACTGATTGAACCAGTCCTGCTAATTTGTTAACTTAGTAGCTGTATTTTAGAGTCTTAACGTGATATTTAAAATCTATGTGATTACTTCTTGATATTTATTTCAGATCAGACCCCAACACCAACAAGATTCTTGAAAAACTGTGAAGAAGTGGGTTTGTTTAATGAGTTGGCAAGTCCATTTGAGAATGAATTCAAGAAAGCTTCAGAAGACGACATTAAAAAAGTATGTTGTTAACCATGAAATTCAAAAAGAATGCTTCTGACAGAAAAGTAATGATAGTTCATGCTTCCTACTTTCTTAATTTAGACATGCTGATTGACTGTTTTGAACTTGTAACTTTTTCTTTATTGTTTGCATTTTAGATGCCTCTAGATTTATCCCCTCTTGCAACACCCATCATAAGAAGCAAAATTGAGGAGCCTTCTGTTGTCGAAACAACTCACCAGGATAGTCCTTTACCTCACCCAGAGTCTACTACCAGTGATGAAAAGGTTAGAAATTTGTATTTGTGGTAGAAATATAAGCTAAAGAGAAAATGTAGTACCCCAGTAAAGTTTAATATTTAATCTCCATAAAATGTTAATGTATTAAATTTTACATAATTCAGTGTCAGCTTACAATAGTTTTTCTGTGTGAAAAACCTGTGAATGCTCAGATATTTCAGATAAAGAAGACTATACCTTTATAGATAATTATCTTTTTACTATACACAGAAAAATACATAGGAGAGAATAGCAGTCATTTTAGATAAAACTGTTATTTAAAAAAGAATATGTAAACTTATAAATTTAACTTAATTTTTCTAGGTTTTGCTATCTTGTATTTAGCTACTTTTATACAGTAAAGGCATAAGAATCTACTCTAGAAATTGTTTGAACAATGATTATTTAGGTTTTTAAAGGGTTATGGGACGAGTTAGTTATTCTTAGCAATGGATCTTTGGTAGCAGCAATTAAGATGACAATACTACCAGGCACAATGGTGAGTACCTATAGTCCCAGCTACTCACAATGGTGAGTACCTATAGTCCCAGCTACTCAGGAAGCTGAAGTAGGAGGTTCGCCTTGAGCCCAGGAGTTTGAGTCCAGCCTGGGAAACATAGCTAGATGCTGTCTCTTAAAAAAAAAAAAAAGATGATGATTCTGTCTTGAATACTATGATAATCTGAGACCACCTGGGCTATAGTTGTGTGTTGAGTAACATTTTTGTTTATAAGCACCTAAAGTGAACACATTTATTGGGGAACACCATGTGAGACACAATGAAGAGACATTGGGACATATAAAGAGGCAATGGCAATGTTCTCTTTTAGATTATGTTATTCTAAAACCATAATAACTTATTAATGGACTCCTGCCATGGCAGAGAAGCTAGAAATACGGAAATACGGAAAAAGTAACTTTTTACCTAGTAATACATGTTTTGATCTTAGGTTTATTTTTTGTTTTTTTTCATTTTCTTTTCCAGATATTAAAAGTACATTCTCATTATTCTTCTGTAAGAATACAGAAAAAATGCAAAGAAGAAAATCAAAATCACCTATTAGCCCATATTGAATTCTAAGAATTACTAGTATTTTGAAACTTTTTTCTAGATATCTACATTTCTACATACAAGTATGTGTGAATAGTTACATAGAAAGGATAGATGGATGCAAAGAAAGATCCTAGCTCACTTTTATATTGTGCTTTAGGTAGCAATAATTAACATTTTCCAATGTCATTAGAGATTTTGCCAAATCATAATTTTTAATGGTTATAATTATTTAATCATTATCTTAATGTATTTAATTATCCTGCTCTTTTTGGACATAAAGGTTGTTTCCACAATATCACAGTTACTAGAAATGTTGTTAAATCTTTAATATAAACCTTTTTCCTAGAGAACATTCTAGTCCTTTCATACTTATAAGTTTTTCACTGTTCATGGCTGCTTTAGCATCTTTTAGGAATATTCCTTCTTCCTGCATTCCTCAGTTGTTACCTTCTCTTGGGCAGGGTGTAGCCATGCCAAGTCGTAAAAAAAAAAAAAAAAATCGTTTATAGGCCTCCTTTTCTTTTTTTTTTTTTTTTTTTTTTTTGAGACAGAGTCTCACTCTCTTGCCTGGGGCGAGTGCCGTGGCGTCAGCCTAGCTCACAGCAACCTCAAACTCCTGGTCTCAAGCGATCCTACTGTCTCAGCCTCCTGAGTAGCTGGAACTACAGGCATGTGCCACCATGCCCGGCTAATTTCTTTTATATATATTTTTAGCTGTCCAATTAATTTCTTTCTATTTTTGGTAGAGGTGAGGTCTCACTCTTGCTCAGGCTGGTCTCGAACTCCTGAGCTCAGAATGATCCGCCCACCTCGGCCTCCCAGAGAGCTAGGATTACAGGCGTGAGCCACCGCGCCCGGCCACACCTCTTAATACTATCACATTGGGTATTAAGTTCCAACACACTAATTTTGGGGGGACGTGATCAGACAGTAGCAGTGCTGGTGCATCATTTTGTCCTGTCTGAAGCGTTTATCTAAGGAAATAAGAAGAAAAGGCATATTTTTTCCCCGACCTTAAGAATTTAGCCTAGGCTCACTTTGTACAAACAGGAAGATCCTAGGAGATGTCTAGTCAGTTTTAGAGCGGCCAGTGGATAAAGATGGGGATTAAGTGAACTGGGCTTGGCTGAGCAGAGAGAATGGTGATCTGAAAGGACACACAGGTAAAACACTTCTCTTTACCTGTACAAGTGCACCGCTTGTTAACATCATGAATTTATGTTCTTGCTGTTCCATGCCATAGGTAGGTAATTTCCAGGGCTGCTGTGTTGCACAGCTTTGGGGAGTAGTGATGGAAATGTTATCCCTGAACTTATGCAGTGCAGACCTGCATAGCCTGACTCAGCAGCCCTGGGTTGGTCCATGACAGCGGTAAGTGTATGATACTCTGATATTTCACAGTGGTGTCTTAAAAAACAGGTAGGAACATGCCCGCTGTTGTTCAGAGATAGTAGTCTGAAGAGGGTGAACCCTTCTGCAGGTAAGGAAGGCATACGAGACTCACGGCAAATTCATTGACTCTTCTGTCTGAACATTTCCCTGTCATTTTCATTATAGCCCTTCCCTGTATTAATATAAACTGTATCAAGCTTCTCAGAAATTCTGGTAAATCTTTGTCTTTCAGCAAACACTTGAAAAAAAGTGTGAGATCCACTGGCTTGTGTTTCTGTGTAGGCATCAAAACAGATGGTGGTGGGTTTGCTAGAAAGATGATAGCAGTCACAGTTGCTTGAAGATATGAGATTTCCTTGCTATCAAAGAAGACTGAGATTTATGTGACCAGAAATTTCTGCACAAAGGAGGAAACAGTGTAGCATGTTCCCAGAGAGAAGCACAGATTTCCAGCTCCCCAAGAGCCCCTGTTTCAGAGCGGCAGAGGCCAGCGATGGAGCCTGCACAGATTCTACCAGTAGATAGTCCCTTTCCTTCTCGTAGGTGTCTTTTGTACCCTGACAGCCCTTCTGACTGTTCCGGAGCCCCTGGCTGCGTGCCTGCCTTCTCGCCAGGTGCAACTCGTTAATTACTTGACTACAATATGGTTGTTGGATTGTGGTACAGCTTCGCCTAAATCACTTACATTTTTCATTCTTATTAATTTGGAGACATGTACATGCCAACCCAAGCACAATAAATTGCTCAGTACTTATTGCAAGAGTAGACGCATTGAAGGTCATGTTCTCATGCATCCCTAGGCTTATAACTGTACATTATGGTTATGTCGTATTAGGTGATGACCAAACAAACTTGGTCAGATCCTCCCCCGGGGAGTTTGTGAGACACAGACAGAAAGCAACAGGAATGCCAGCTGTGGCAACAGAGGCAGCAGCAGGAAGAGGAGCAGGGACTGAGAGCAGCTGAGTCAGGCCCAGGGTGAGCAGCACCCAGAGAAGTGTGAGCTTCAGGGGCATCGCTACCTCTGCCGCACGTCTGTGTCTTTCTTCCCTACCTCCAGTCTCCCTTTTTCTCCTTCCCTGCGGTCATGGTGGGAGATGGATGCTTCACAGCTCCTGAGACGGTTCATCTTCAGTTCAAGCAGTTAACAGAGAGTAGTGTTTTTAAATCTCAATTCCAGCTGCCAGGGAGAGAGAAGTTGACCAGCCCACCTGGGATCTGGCGTTTTCCTCCCGTCTAATCTGCTATAACCAGGAAGACAGATTTGTGTGTGTAAACGTGGCTGCTGAGGCCCAGCCCCGAAAAAATAGAGAATTGAACAATGTTAGAGATAAATTCTCTTATTTATGGAGTTATTTCTGTAGGCATATGTTATAACCTTTTATTTATTTATTTTGCTTTTAAAGAAATCAAACCTACTTGAAATACTAATAATATAGTCCAAGAAATACACAGCCACATGTGGCTGGATTTGATTTCTCGTCCAACCCCTGAATCTGAGAGATGATTGTTCAGTCACATTCCAGGAGCTTCAGTAGTGAAACTGCTCTTATTAAGTGAGTCAACAAGGCCCACCTGACTGAAGAGGCAACCCGAGACCATTAAGCCGGGTAAGATGTTGGTGAGACTGCCCAACTCTGAAGGTTTTTGATTGGTTTCCCCAAGTTCATTATGGTAAAGTCAATAATATTTTTTTTCTAGTGCTGAATATTCTGGACCTAACCCTTTTTTAACGACTTTTTCTCTTGGCTTCCATGGCGCTCCATTCTCCTCATTCTCCTCTTACCTCTCTTCCTCCAGAATTCCCTGGGTGCCCTTTATTGCTCCACTCTGTGAATAGGGCTGAAGTTCAGTCCTTGGCTCGCTCTTCCTCTTTTTCACTCATTTTCGTAGGTTTTTCCAGTGTCTTGGTGCTGAGGAGGCATGTTTCTAGTCTTGATCTCTTACATAGCGATTTCCTTGTAGACACTGTTGCCAATTCAGTGACAACTCAGGGTTACATGTCCCACAGTTAGTATCATTTCCCATAGTTTGTCAATGTCAGCAAAATTCTTACATTTACTAAGCTTGATACCCTGAAATCACCTGTGACATCTCTTTCGTCCAATCCTATTAGCAAGTGCAGTTGCGTTTTCCTTTGCAGTGACTCCAGGCTGAATTCCTTCCCCTCCATTCCTGTTGCCAGGACCAAAGAGCGGATGCTTACTGGAACACCTTTTCAGTATTCTCCTAAGATGGTTTTGTTTTGTTTTTTAAGAATCTCTGGTCCAGTGATTCATAGCCAGTAATCACACTAGAATCTCTCCAAGAATATTTTCAAAATATATGTGCTCCGGGCTTCCTTACTATTAGAATCTGTGGAGTGACCTGATAATTTTGGAAAATAAAGGCAAACTCTATTGTAGAATGATTCCTACACAATTCTGATATGTACCCTTGGTTAAGAGTCACTTCTGTGGTCTTCCCTGCAGCCCATCTTCATCACCACTGTGAGGTCAGTTCTTCAGATACTGCTCAGATTATTCCTTTTGCCGGTAGCCTCCTCCTGGCTGGCAGGTCAAGCTCCTTAGCTGGGCGTGCAATGCTCACCATTCCTCTGTGTCACCCTGGAACTCTGGGCAGCCAGTGTTTCCTTTATCTGCCACATTCGTACTCATTTCTGTGACTTTGCAGGTCTCCTTAAAGTATTAATAGTTCTTCCTTAACTTCCCCCAAGAACCGCTTTTTCCACTAAGCATTCCTAATGAATGTAGCTCATGTTATTCTTTCCTTCCCAAAGTCCTGTGCTTTTACCGTCTGTACTGCTTATCACCCAGTACTTGATTACGTACTGTCTTGCACGAATGAAATATTTTAAAGAGGAGGAAACGTCTTCAGTATTCTGTGTTCAATCAAGCATAGCCGGAAACTCCAAATCCACTTAATCGTGTGATAAATAATATCTGTGCTGATGGATTGTGGATGAACCTCCTGCTTTATCCTGTATCCAATTAAAGATCTCATTTCAGGTTTTTCTCCGATTCAAACATTTTACCCCACATTGTTCCTGCAATTAGGCAGAAAAATGAGCATCTGTGAATTCACCCTTTTTCCTTTTCTTAGTCCAAAAGGCTGCTCTTTTTCTAGTAAGCTGTAGGTTTAAAAAAAAATCCGGTATCTCGAATGGCATTTATTATTTTTTTCAGTTAATCAGCATTTTAAAATTTCTTTAAGTCACAGTGCAGATGAGGCCCTAGAAGAGAATGTGGATTTTGTCCACAGCTGTATTCCATGGGCCACTAACAGTCTCATTGCATTATTCAAAGGCACAAGCAATCATTTTCACTCTTTATTACCCAGGGGCATTTCAAACTGTTACTGAAATGCATCCATCCTTGGAGTAACCATCTGTGAACGGTAACACCATAAGGTAGAGAGACTAAATCTAATTGATATGCAAAAAGAATTTCAGCTGTCCAGCTATGGAGATTAAAATTCAACCTTTAGTAGGCTGAGGGCTTCAGCTAAATTTTTTATCAGATTATCTAGTTTAATAACTCATTATCTTAAGATCCTCAAAGAGAAAAATACAGCCCTCTTCTCCATTAAGAACATCTCCAACCCAAAATATTGTTTTAAATACATGTTTATTGTAAAAGAAATTTAAACTCTACAGAGAAAGGAAACTTCTTGTAAAATGCAAGGAGATTGCTATTGTTGCTGTATAAGAGCAGAGCAGCAATATATTTCCTTTGTTTGTACATTTGCTTGCACCTCAAAATTCCTGAAAGAAAAAAAAGAAAATTAAGAAAAAGAAAATGCTTTAATATCTCAGCTGCATTAAAACACAATAAAGGAAAAAACGAACAAAAAAACCACAAGAAACAATATTGGGAGCAACGTTTGTTAAGATATAGTCACTTACATTAAGTGAGTTTTATAACAGTGACTTAAAATCTTTGAAAATTTTCTTCCCCCTTTATTACGATACGTAATCCAGAAAGAGTCATTTAAATTAGCTGTCTGGCAAGATGTACCAAGCCTTCCCAATGAATCCAGTCCACCTGGAAATGTCTAGCAGTTCTACAGACCAGCACATACATACTTCAGAAAAGATGTTGCATGGTGATTTATGGGTCTGTGTGGACAAATAACACCTTTAAAATGTAGCGAGGTCTTGAAATAGCCCTGCTGTTGCTACCCATTGAGAGATAGGTGTTCTGAGGCGTAACCCAACGCCTGGAAATGAAATAGCAGCTTCTGTCAGTCTCTGACAGAAGTGGATTATCACACATTTGTAAAGAGACAACAGCAGACTCAGGCCTTTCTGCAATAAAATTGCACTTAAAAATGATTGCTTTTCTAGGGATTCTGTATGCAGTATCAAGGCACACTGCAGTCCGGGCAGCAGGCACATAGCTCTCTTTGAATGGCGGGACAAGCATGTCTCCGTGTGCGAGGTGCCTGGTCTCGTCCTGCCTTTGCCAGGGAGGACACAGCGCCGTCTTCTCTGCCCTCAGCGTGGCTCAGTCCCAGCTCCTGAGATGAATTAGGAAAGAGATGCAGTGAGGGCAGCCTCAGCTGGGGCTAGGTTTCCAGCTGTCACACTGCTGAAACCTACGGTCGTGCTTACAGTGATTGCAGGAAACCACAGGCAGAATTGCACTGACTCAAAACAGGGCACTCTGGGAGATCATGCGCACAGCATTTGGGGAGCTATTTAGACCGGAAACCTGGATCATTTCCCCTAAAATTTCAATATTTTTCTTTGTGGTCTTCTGGACTCCAGGCACTTACTGTTCCTTTCTAAAGAGCTGTTCACTGCCCGTCGGGTTTATATATTGAAATAATGCCCTGACGATAGGTGTATGCCTGGCAGAACACTCATGTTTTGGTTAGCCGGGAGAGCCGCTTGGGGCACAGTCCTAGAAGCAGTCGAGGCTGCTTTTTATTTTCTTCATAAATTATTTGAAAATTACTTGTGGTCAAGAAAAACTCCAACTGTTTGAACTCTTCCTCTCCAAACAGGGAAAGCTCTGTAAAATTGTTTTATGTGTATATATATGTGTGTGTGTGTGTGCGTGCGTGCGTGTATATGTATGTATAAAATACACACATACATGTGTATATATATAAATATATACATGTGTGTGTGAGACGTTTCGTGTAGTGTTACGTAGTGTGTGATACTGTGTTTTGTGATGTTTGTGACATTCTGTGTTTACTAACGTGTGTGATTTTATCTCTGCATCTTAAGATTCGTACCCATTTGACAGTATTTAAACATTGTGACCCAAGAATAAAGCTCAGGAAATCCTTACATTTTAACTCTCGAAGCAATTTCTCAAAAATGATGGTACTAGGCCGGGCGCGGTGGCTCACGCCTGTAATCCTAGCACTATGGGAGGCCGAGGCAGGCGGATCGTTTGAGCTCAGGAGTTCAAGACCAGCCTGAGCAAGAGCGAGACCCCATCTCTACCAAAAATAGAAAGAAATTAATTGGACGGCTAAAAATATATAGAAAAAATTAGCCGGGCATGGTGGCGCATGCCTGTAGTCCCAGCTACTCGGGAGGCTGAGGCAGGAGGATTGCTTGAGCCCAGGAGTTTGAGGTTGCTGTGGGCTAGG